>VYXF01010291.1:232499-270525 GCA_013397295.1 Polioptila caerulea | reverse complement strand
TTTGCAAAGATCTTTCAGTCTCCCTTTGTCTCCACTCCTGGGTTGTGCAGTGAAGATTTTGTGAAAGAGGCTGTTTGTCCTCAGCACTCATGGAGGCCCAAAGGAAGAGCAAGGCTGCCTAGGTCAAAACCTTGGTGCTATTTGCTTTACACTGTGACCTCTCATGTTCCTTGGCCCCTAGAACCTGGACTCAAGAGTGAAGGATGGTCCTGTGGATATCAGATGGACGTGATAAATGCTAGAATCCGACCAATATCAAGTGAAAGTGAACTCATGCAGACAGAGATAATACTGCCTTCTGAATGAAGCTCATTGTTTTGCTCTTAAAAATATATCCAAACTTTATTTTGGCTGATGACACAGAACACTGCAGAAAGGAGGGCTTGGTTCAACTTTCCTTGTGTTATAATAGCCCTCTTTCATATCTTCCTGAAATGTACAACTGAAGAAACATTATATGCTAATACTTCAGCTAACAATAGCTATTCTACACAGATATGTCTGATATCCACATAAGTTCCCAAAGTGGGGGTGGCAAGCTGTCTCTAGCTTCAGCAGGGTTTGAAGATTTGCATGGTACAATAGGTGCCTGTAGCAGGAAAAAACAGAGGTGAAATGTACAAGGAATTAAAAAAAAAAAGAAAAACAACTTTTTCTGACAGTATCCTATAGGCCAAAGGATTGCTTGTAGATAATAATGGATTAATTGTGAATGTAAAGAAAGAGACACTTTTTTTTATCAAAGCTGTTGCCTCAGGGCAAACTCCAGTGCCATGAAAGCCAAAATGTTTTCTTTTATCACAGTTCCTTTTCTGGCACCTGAAATTATTTCTTTCATGTCTGATAGTGAGGAACGAGGCGGCATAGCTCCCCTGAGATGAGCGATTGTTACCATGGTCTCGTAGCATATTGGCAGCCGATGTGGCATCCATGTACACCTGTCACTCAAGCAGAGCAAAATGCAGCTGTGGCACAAAAACCTGAGCTCAGTCACTCGGAAGCCTCCCCTGCTCACCGTGCTCGCACACCCCAAAACACACACGCGTCTTCCTGAGCCCCCCTCCTTCCCAGGACGTGGCTGCTTTTCAGCCCTCACATATGTGAGTGCACTCAGACGTTATCAGGCCTGTTTAATGCAATGATCCTGCATTAGCATTTCTGCAGGGCAAACACAAATAAACAGAAATGTGCAGAAAAAAAAAAATGTTTCAAACAAATTTCTTTGCAAGTCAGGCAGAGAGAGAGAGAGAGAGAGAGGGCAGAGCACACAAATGAGCCAATTTCCTTCATACAGAAGTGAACTAAGACCTTTTTAATGAAGACTCCAAGGCCGAGGAGGGGTTGCTGGATAGATGCTTGTTTACTTTTTTATTTTCTTCAGGCTTTGGGCCACTCACATCACTGTTGTTAAACAAGGCAAGGTGTTGAAAGTGTCAAGCAGACAAAATTTTATGTTAATCATAGGATTTGGGGGCAATGTGAACTCGAGTAAAAGGCAAATGAAGGAGAAAGGCTAAGCAATTTTTTCAGGAGATATTGTATCTGGTATGGATATGGGAAGCATCTTTGGCAAGGCATAGGACAAAACTGTATTGGAAGAGGAAGAAAATAGCACATATGTATGGCTCTAAGGTTAACAAACATGTTGAGGTGAACTGGATTTGTCCATGTGAATGATCTGACATTTTTGGTCAGTGAGACAGAAAGTATAATGCAAAATGTAATGTGAACCCTCTCTTCTCTCTCTCTTTTTCAAACAAATTGCCAATTTAGCTCCTGGGATAAAGTAAATAGTGCACTGCCATTTTTTTTAAAGGGAAATATGACAAGGAACCCAAATGTGTGCATCTCGAATTTGTAAATCCATTGCTTTATTGAACCATTTGTCCATTCTTATAAGCTGATTTATAATTACTGTAATGTGATTCATCATGTCATGTTGTAAATAAATGTGACACTTCATTAAACACAGTAATCAAATTTAAGCAGTCCCACTTTCATGCTAACAACTGAGACCTTTACAATGCTATTGCTCTCCTACTCTAGATACTCCTACTCTAATGAAAGTAGCATCAAGCAAAGAATAAAATGAAGCAGAGGTAGATTTTCAAGAGGAGTGATGAAGAAATAAATATACTTTCAGTAAGTAGCCAGTAATGAAATTAGTAATGGCCTGAAATTTACTGTAACAATGGTTTTACAAGACACTCCTATTGGTATGTTTTATTGTCAATAAGTAATGGACAGTTTGAACATCTTGGAAAATCTGTTGTAGGATTAGCAAAATCCTTTTAGAGCCTGAATTTCAGAAAGAATTTTTTCATGCTATTTTTGTGTTTGCCATCTGGAATGACACTGCAAGCTGGCAAACACAAGAATAGTGCTAGATATTTCTATCGCATAGAGTTAGCTGTGGATTCATCAGGGAATGTAAGCATCTGAACATCAGTCAGATACCCAGAATCATCCCAGCTTGACCTGCTTTGAGGAATCAAGCAGATCCTCTATTAAAATTAATGTTTGCTTTCTTTCAGGAAATGGTCACCTCCATTTCCCGAGGGATAGATGTTCAAATCAAGGAAAATTCAAAGAAGTACACATGAGGAAGTAAGCACAGAATACAGCTTTTCTCTCTTGGTTGGGAGTGATTTAAAATGTTAACAACAGCAATTCTGTGTTGTGAGCCAGATTTGCAGGTGAAGTAGATCATTGTGAATTACCTTGGTTGAGGATTTGGCCTACAGTCCTTAATTATGCCCTCTATTCATCAGCTGTAAGGAAAAGCTTATTTCCATGGCCGTCCTCTCATACTGATACTATTCTAGAAATGAGCATGGAATTCAAGATCAGAACATTTAGGCTTTCAAGCTAGGAACGTGGGATGAAAAAGCAAGCAATGTAGCTGGGTTATTTTAATCAGCATTATTGGGATTTTGGTGCACTACAAGGCAGAATCTCTGCTTTCCATTCATAGGACTCTGTTTCAACCCCAGTTAGGTGGAAGCAATCATGACACTGAGAAACTGAGATGCATTTCAGTTGCAGCCTGGAATATCAAATGCATGAATGTGTGTTCGTGCATTTAGCTTTACTGCTAAAGTCTGATTTAGTTTTACAAACAAAATTGGAGTCTTCTAAAATTGAAGACAGCTAAAGATAGCATTTGAAGCAGACTGAAAGAGAGCAATGGGAACTGCATGAAAGACAGTCCTCAGAAACAGGAGAAGTGTTGAAAGGTAGTGAAGGCTGTGCTCCAAAATGAAAGAGCCCTAAGTATACAGGCACGATAGAAGGTGCCAAGGAAATTCAACTCCAGTAGAAACCAGGGAAGATCTATCACTGTTAGAGGGTGCCCAGCATTTTCAAAGATCCATATGTTAAACATCTAGCTTCATATTTCTAGTGAGAGAATGGAGGAGGGTTCTGCGTTGAAAGTGAGAGTCTGACAAGCAGAGAGGCCCAAAAGAGATGAGAGTGACTGTAACCAGAAAAAAATTAAATGTGTGGGCAAAATTATGAAATAGCAAAGTAAAAGAAAGAAACTTGTTTCAAGTGTTCCATGCAGAAAATTATGCTGGGACAAGAAAACAAAGAGAATGTGCTTGAAAAATTTAATCTAAAAGAAATGATATCTCCTTGCCTGGAGACCTAAAACTATCCCTACACTCCAGCAAAGTTGGTAGTTCAGAATTAAAGAATGGGTGGAGTGGATCTGCACTCTTAACAAAATGTGTGGAACAGCCAGTCTCAGGGAAGAGAGAAAGGATGAGGCAATTTTATTTAAGTCATTCAAGAATCAAGTCTTCAGAAAGGATTTGGTATTATTTGAATCTGAGAATTGTTCTCACTTGCATTGTAGCACTTTGATATACCTCATTGAGAAGAAGAGACATGTTCCCAAACAATTTCAGTTGTAGTGCTTCTAGGTATTCTTTGGAGTAATGATCTTGTAATCGTATTCTTTATTGAAAAATTGATTTCTGGGTGTCTTCTATCAGCAGAAAAATCAAGCCCAAATATTTGAAGCATAATCCATAACCTTGGCTAGCCCAGGAGCCCCTGCCACTTAGTGCTACTCACTATCATGTGAAGTGTTTCTGGTGCATTGGTCAGTTCTGGCTGCCAAGAACAGATGAATACTGATGAGAAAATATGAAGTATCTGGTGTGAAAGCCTTGGCTTGTACTCCAAGCAGTAGCTGAATTTTGCATTATCAGGATTTACTGTTATGTTCATGTGTTTTGAAGGAGAAAAATTATCAGATGCATATGGGTATTTTATAACAAACTGAACAATTTCCAGAATGAAATTCTATAATTCAGAGGTGCAGCTACCTAGGGGATCCCTAGCATTGAGATGGACAAGTAGATTTCCTCCAGCAATAAATTGAGAGGACTAAGACCTCAGAATGGGATCCACAATAGTAGTCATGGAAAGGTAAGCAACATAGGAAGAAAATTAGGAAATTCAAAGAATCCAATAAGGCATGGACAGCTGGGAAGTGTTTCCTCTTCAGCCTATATGTATATACCAATCACATGAAGTTTAACAAGGAAAAGTGCTACATTCTGCCCCTGGGATGGTGCAACCCTGGATGTACAGACAGACTGGGGAATGAGATGCTGGAAAGCAGTGCTGTGAATACTGGAGGACCTGGAGGTCCTGGTCAGTGACAAGTTGACCATGAGACAGCAGTGCCCTGGCAGCCAGGAGGGACAACCTTGTCCTGGTGGGCATCAGGCACAGCATGGCCAGCCAGGCAAGGGAGGGGATTGTCCTGCTCTGCTCTGAGCTGGAGCAGCCTCACCTCCAGTGCTGGGGGCAGCTCTGGGTGACCCAAGATAAAATATTAAATTGCTAGAGGATATTCAAAGGAGGGCAATGAAGATGGTGAAGGGCCTTGAGGGGAAGCTGAATGAGGGGCACCTGAGGTCACTTGGTCTGTTCAGCCTGGAGAACAAGAGGAGGAGAGGAGAACTGAAGGGAGAAGAGACTGAAGGGAGACCTCATTGCAGTTACAACTTCCCAGTGAGGAGAAGAGGAGGGGCAGACACTGATCTCTGCTTTGTGGTGATCAGTGACATGACCGGAGGGAATGGCCTGAAGATGTGTCAGGGGAGGTTTAGGCTGGATAGTAGAAAAAGACTCCTCACCCAGAGGATGCTTGGGCACTGGGACAGGTCACAGCACCAGCCTGCCAGAGTTCAAAAAGCATTTGCACAATAGTCTCAGGGATGTGGTGTGACTCTTGGGGCTACCCTGTACAGGGCCAGGTATTTTACTTGATGATCCGCGTGGGTTTCTTCCAAGCCATCTTGTTCTGTGAAATATGCTTTTTCAGCAGTACAATGTTTTACTTAATATACTGTGCCTAGTAGTTGGCATACTTGGACCAGACAAAACCTCAAACTTAATTTTTTCTTCAGCCTGAGGTCTTCACAGAATCACATAATTGTTATGTGGGAAGGGAACTTTGATCTTATCTAGCCTAATCCCTTAGTTCAAGCATGGACCTCAAGCTTGCCCAGCACCAGGTCCAGTAGGGCTTTGAATATCTTCAAGAATGGATACTCTACTACCTGTTCAGGCAAACTCTGCCAAAGTTTTACCATCCTCGCAGTACAAAAATATTTTCTTGTATTCACATTGAATTCACAATATTTAAATTTATGCCCACTGCCTTTTGTCCTGTCACTGGGCACCACTAGTAACAGTCTGGCTCCCTCTTTTCCACTCTTTTCCATTGGGCATCCATGTCTCACTGATGTAGGAATCCTAGAGGTAGACAAAGAATTCCACTGTGTCTCTCTAGTGCTGAGCAGTGGGGAAGGTTCATCATTTGACCAGCACTCCTTGCACTGCATCCCAGGATGTTATTGGCCTTTTCTGAAGGGGTGCATTCCTATCTCATGGTCAGTTTGTTGTCCACTGGGATCATCTTATCATGGTAGATTTCAAATTACATGGTCTGGACACGACAGCAGGAAGCTTATTCTGGCAATGTGGGGAGACTGGCCTGGAGTAGCAGTTTTTATGCTGTGTGAACATTTATCCATTGCAGGACCAAGAAGCAGACACTATTTTTCCCAGGATAGTAACACAGCTGAAGACAATCTTAGCTGAACCCATCAGAGATGGCATTGTTACTGTCATCATGGACAAGAATGGACATACACGCCTTTCTTGTTAAACACATCAGAATGACATCAAACATTCTTTTTGGGATGCAGTTAATGCTGCTGAATGGAGTTCAGCTGTGGCCAGCAAAGTGTCACAAGTAGCCTGGGTGCAGAACAGCTAAAGTGTATTTATTTTTGCTTTTGCATTAAATGTTGCTGGATTTGACCTACCCAAATTCGTGGAAACTTTAATTGTGAAGTGATCAAAAACCCTCTTAGCACCTGCCACAGTGGTGGCATTAGAGCAATCCATGTTAATGGAGGGGCTAATGTTTATGGAGGAGCTGATCTATAACAGGGCAGGACTCCCAGTACTGCAAGCAATGAGGGCTGAATGGACAATGGTCATTAATTTGGGACACATGGGAAGAAAAATCTGGAAAATGAAAATCCCGTGGGTTTGCCCTTTAAATCTAGAATAAATGGAGAAGTAAAGACAGTTTTATAAGAGCCAGTACGTTTCAGAATCACATCCCAAATGTTAAGGAGTGCATAGTCTCTTTCAGTGCACCCATCTGAGTTGTGGCAAAAAGGTGATGTTGTCCTTTCTTTGAAAAATAGTTTCCATTTTTATTTTAGAACAGATTTCTAGTCTTTTAAGATGGAGAGACAAGGAAAATGAAACACTTCATATAGATCTGTAAGTATAAAGGCATCTTTATATACCTTCTCTACCTGAAGAGGTAAAGTCAATATAATGCTTAATGTAAAGCTTCGACAAGGTTTCTATTGGTTTGCAAATAATTTTTTTTCCTTCAGTCCTTACCTGGCCTCTTCAGTAGTGCCAGCCAAATTTGGCAGATAGCAAATCTGTGCACAGTGGAGAACGCCAATTAGAAAAAGAAAAAACCCCATCTGACCCTCTCCAAAGGAACATTGAAAAAAAGAAACAAAGAAGAGGTATTAAAACATCCAATTTGCTTACTTTTCAAATTTTTGCATTTGATTTATCCTTACGTAATCTAGAGGTCAAATCTATCATTCCAACTCTCATAGCAAACTAGCTAAGTCTACCAGTTTGGGTGATACAGCAAGGAAGTTTAGTATCCCTGCTTGTCCAGGAAAAGGGGATGAGCATGTAGAATAGTTGTGGTAAAAAAAAGGATCCAAAAAGTCCACAAATTAATTATGAAAGAATTAGGACACGCTTATTTAATTAGCTTTTCTTTTTTTCTTTCAACCAACTGCTAACTGACTGCTAACTTTTCAACTTCTGCACTCATCTTGATGTTCATTAAACCAGTGACTGGCACTATTCCATGTCTGGCTGTCAAAGTGAAGAAAGATAGTCAGAGGCTGACTGAATATGCATGATGCTGTCAAGCATTGCTACTTAGTGGCATTAATATTGCTATCATTTATTGTTTACATATTTAACGACCTTATTGATAGTATACACTGTTAGTACTACTAATTATAAGACAATAAACATAATTTATGAACAGTTTATAAGGAAATATGTAATAAGTGATTAGTGACAATACCTGAAAGAGTTGTGGGTTTTGTGTGTACATGCCATGGATGATTTTAGATTGATATTATTGTCAAATAAATCTGTTTTGATATTAGATGTCAGAAAGTGGCCTATATAGAACCATTTTTGTCTTCAGCAAAGAACAGATCAAAGCTATAATTATGGTGTGATTGCCTTGGTTTTACCTCTAGTTAGTGAAGAAGAGAGTAAAGAAAAAAAGAAAATTAAAAATCTCTCATAAATCAGGTTTTTCAGGTTCTGACAGCTCTTGGATACATATTATTTCTTTAGCTTGAACCTGAGGAGTTATAGGCCATATTTTAAGAGGCATTTGCCATCTTCTGAGTATCCTTTGCTTTTAGAATATGACCTATCTTCCCAAAAAGAAAATAAGAAAATAAAGAAAATAATAATTTTTGTAGGCTTTAAGTGCCTAAACTCACTTTGATAGTAGCTCAGTGCTGCAGCTTTGGGAAATACTGCAGATTTGATGTTAACTACCGCCAATTTGACACAGGAATAATGGCAATGACCCTCACTCCTGGGTCAGACCAGGGTCAGTTTTCTCAGTGAGGATCAGGACAATTTGCAAGAATTGCTTTGGGGAGCATGCCACAGGTGAGCTGTCTCACCTTGTCTTCTCTTTTTTATGCTCTCCAGGACAAGAACATCCTCTCTGTAAGCCCAGGAGGGCTGGGGCCTACAGGAGGTATCCAGGGGTGCAGTCTGCCTGCTGCCTCTGCTGTCCTGTGCCCTGTCCATACTGCCACATTTGCAGCACCAAGTCCTGTATGGGTTGCAAAGGTCATGGGAGAAGGAGAGAAGCCTTTGTGCTGCCAGCAGGACCAAGGCACCTGGTTTAAAATTGACTCAGAAATACCACTAGGAACAACAGACCTGAATTCTTCATAGGCATACCCAAAACCGCTTCCCCATCAATGTTCACAGCTTTAACCTTCTCAGATGCAGGTAGTGCTAGCTAGGAAAAACTACATTTCTGTGTATAATGATATGATTAAACACTATTCTTTGTAAAGAAAACTGTAGAAGTTTGAAACTTTCACCATAAACACGGCACTTTTTTGAGAAAGGTGCTTCTTCCAGGAAGAGGAGAAACTCTTAGCAGCAGCCTGCACATGTAAATCATGAAGGAAGAAGGACTGAGCCTGTCAGTCCTTCCACAATGCCTTTCATTTCCTACCTGCTGCTGCTTGCACAGATCTGGTTTTTAACATACTTAAACATGAGCGGTGACATGTGGGAAACATGTCCAGAGAGCTGCATATTAGGATGTTTTTAAGGGTCTCCTTTTCCCCCTTTCCTAACAGCATGGTGACCAGCACTCAGGATTTCATTACGTAGGGAAAAGTCCTGTAACTACTGAAATCAGGGTCTGTAACACAACCCAGGTATTAAAGTGTCTTTGTATGGGAGAGGGAGGGAGTGAAGTAATAGAGCAGAAGTCTTTTTTAACAAATATAAACACCTTATCAGCACAGAATTCTATCTCCAAGATCAATGCTAAGAATCAAAAGCAGTAGAAGGAGAAAGAAATAAAGGAGAAACACAGATTGAATAGAGGACCAGGAAATGAAAGAATGGAAGGAGAACAGAAAAGGAACACAGAGATGGTACTGAAACTGAATGGAGAAAGCACAAAAAAAAATGTAAAGAAAAAATGAAAGATATAATAAAGGCCTATTTTTATACTAACATGAAAAATTCATCTTGGTGGATTTACAAGCAATTTTGAATTCAAGATTGTCCACTAATTTCTGACTTTAAGTAACAGAATCAGCATGTGATAAATTATGCTATGTTCATTCATATGCATATAATTGTGAGAAATTTATTTAGCAGAAAAATAAAGAGTTATACGTGTAGGATTAGCAAGGTTATTTCTGCAAAGGCTTTACCCAGAAAAGTTTCTTTTAAGATCTGAAAGAACATTAGAAGGTTAACTGAAAAAGAAAGTTCTTTCTGAACTAAATTTCTTGGAAAACATGGATCTGACCTTCCCTCCTCTCTTTTGAGAATTACAGACTTACCATGATTTACTCCATTGACATATGCTCTGAATGGAACTGGTTATATTTGAATGTAAGTGCAATTATATGTAAGTACTATAATTTTATCACCATGATGCTACAGCTATTGATTACAGATAATTGTCTGAAGTCTACAGATATGGTTCTGTAAGGCTGACAGCTAGTAAAATCTGTTGGGTGTCATCTCCCTGTGCTATTGGAAGAAAATGAAATTAGACCTTAAGAACACTGCCCTATTTCAATAGATATCTGAAATACAGAGGGTCATTATTTTATTGCATATTTTCTAAAGTGAGAAAATTTAAACTTGTTTCTTGAAAGTGCCTGTAGAACTATAAATGTGAGAAGAATTTTAGTTATTGTCTCTCAGTGTCTCAGATCAAAAGAATGTAGTTTGCAAAAGGTATTTCTGTCTCCAAGGAAAGCCATTCCTTGGCATCATTATTTCTAAGAGAGCTTATAGAGGGCAAATTCTTTTTCTCTTGCTTCTAAATCGTCTTCAGATTTGTCTCACAACTCTGAAGCTACAACATTCTTACATTTCATGTAAAATGTTTATAAGTGAGTTTGTTCCTGCAGGTAGAATTCAGCTAACCAATACCTCAAAAGGTGAATCAAAGCATTTTGAAGTTTGCAGCTCTGAGTCTTTGTTTATGTTTGTTTTGTTGAAGTTTGAAATGTAAAAACCAAAATGTTAAGATCTTCACAGAAATGTCCCTCTTTCTGGACAATTCTAAGATTCTCTTCCGAAACTAGCCAGATTGTCCTCCGAGTTACAGCACGCTGTTCTGAGAGGATGAAAAGTTTTAGAAAAGTGCCTTTGCTTTCAAAAGCATCAGAAAATCCTTCCTTCTTACTGTACCATGAAAATAAAGTGAGACTTCTGAGTAAAAAAGCTTGTTTCTGTATGATTTTCCCCACTGTGTTGTAATTGTATTCAAAACTGGTGGAAACTGGAGAAACAGGAAAAAATCTGAGGTTGAAGAGAGAGAAATTGGAGACAAGAATTGAGGTAAGCCTCTGGACATCTGAGCACAGCTCCTAATGAAATGAAAAGACAGCTAAAGCCTTGCCATATCATCCCATCAAATGGGGTTCACTCACCAGGTGCCTCTCTCACTAAACAGGAACTCATAGCCAGGCCCATCCTAACCCCACAAAAGAAGTCCTGACTCATTAGAGAAGACAATCAAAGAGTGTCTGGGCTTCAGAAGTGGCTGGTGTACCAGGGGCCATAGGTGAAAAGCTGCATGCATGTGTAATACATATTTGTTCCTGTAAGGATGACTGCTATCTATTAATTAAAGAGTTTGCAATTTCATTTCAACCACCATACCTGACTTCTGTTCCTTATTCCTAGTAATCTCTAAAAAGAGTGAAATATCCAGGATTACAGTAACAGTTATGTACTGCTTATGTCTCAAACAGAGCCTCTTCATGAGTGTTTCAGCAAGCAGAGCAGCCCTGGTGCCAGGCAACTTCCATAGAATCATGGAATGTACTGAGTTGGAAGAGACCCATCAGGATCATCAAGTCCAGCTCCTGTTCCTGTGCAGGACACCCCAAGAATCACATCATGTTTTGTCCAAATGAGGTCTCCTCTCTGTCTCTTCTCCAGGCTGAACAAACCAGGTGACCTCAGTTGCTCTTCATTTGGCTTCTCCTCAGGAACTTTCAAAATCCTCATATCCCTCCTTTGGATGCTTTCTAATAGTTTAATATCTTTTTTATATGGTGGCACCCAAATCCACACACAGGACTCGAGGTGAGGCTGCCCCAGCTCAGAGCAGAGCGGGACAATCCCCTCCCTTGCCTGGCTGGCCATGCTGTCCCTGATGCCCCCCAGGACATGCCTGGCCTTCCTGGCTGCCAGGGCACTGCTCATGTTCAACTTGCCATTGACCAGCATCCAGATCCTTTTCCACAGTGCTGCTCTCCATCCTCTTATTCTCCAGTCTGTACATACATCCAGGGGTTCCCTGTCACAGGTGCAGAATGCAGCACTTGACCTTGCTAAGTTTCATATGGCTGGTGATTGTCCATTCCTCTAATTTGTCTAGGTCTCTTTGTTCTCAAGGGAGCCAACAGTTCCTCCCAATTTTGTGTCATTGGCAAACTTACTAGTTTTCCTTCAGTCATGAGTCTGAGCCATTAATGAAGATATTGAAGAGCACAGGCCTAAGGATTGAGCCCTGTGGAGCCCCACTAGTGACATGTCCCTGGTCTCATGTCACCCCATTCACTGTAACCTGTGCTGGATATTTTGTCCAGAGGAATGCTGTGAGAGACAGTGTCAAAAGCCTTGCTGAAGTCCAAAAAGCTTGTGTGGACACCCCTCCATTGAGGATGAGCTCATGACCTGGATGTAGAGCCTGAGCTTATTGCTTGTCCTCTCACCACTGTTTTTGCCTCCCTGGGGCTGGAGAAGAGCTGAGCATGCAGGCTGGCCCTGGAGGAGTACCTGCTGTCAGTGCTTTTCAGAGAGAAAAGTGCTGGAAGATTTTTTAATCTCGATTTTTCAAATTAAGATGAATTGTTTGTCTTCACATTTGTAATGGAGAAAAAGATTGGTGTTTCTTACATGACTGAATTGGTGTGATCTTCAAGCTGTGCAAAGACTAAGCTCCCAAAGTGGTCATCACCTGTTCCTTTAAGATGGAGGAAATTTCCAAGTTCTAGGCTGGCCATGTTCAGGCCCTTTGAGTGCTAATGCAAGCAAGTAATAATGATAGTATGATCATGTGTGTCTTTCAAAGCATGAAATGACCACTGCAGGTGGTGACAGTCCTAAAAACTGGAAACTGCAACCTTTAAAAGCTCACAAACTTTTTAATGAGGCTAGGAAATAGTAGAGCAGAAGTCCATTCCCTGGACGATGATAGCAACATGAGTAGGAAATGTACAAACCTAACCCACTCTCTTTGCAGCCTGCAGCCTGAAGTCCTTCAGGACTCCAACTATGCAGGGAAGAAGCCAGGAACGCCTCCTTTGGGATCACAGCTAATTAGAATATCCCGAAATTCAATGTCAAAACCTGGCCAGAAGCCTTAAAGAGAAATCCCGTATTTAAGAACGCAAGTAAAGTAACAACACAGCCACAGAGAATTTCTTCATTTGGGGAGCTTTTTATATTTTAGGGAGAAGGTTCTGTGGCTTTTTTTTTTATTTTTTTTTTTTTAGAGAATCTTAATGGGACCACAAAATTGTGGTTTTGTTTGGTTATAAAGCATGTCTTTGAAACAAGTAAAGGTCAAATAACAGGCTTCAAATATTTTAATTCTCTTTGCTTTAAATTTCTATACAGTGAACTCTCTGAAATATGCTGATGAAATTAGGCAAAAATATAGTGTGTATCTTTAATGCTGCTTTTCTCACTAATAGAGTGGCAGATTGTGGAGGGGGTCTTATTGTTGCCAAGTATGCCTATGTTGTAAATAATAAAATTCCAGCAAAAACAAGGGACTGGTCATGCAGAAGAATCAAAATGTTTCCTACCAATGTGGTGAATCCCTTCTGCTAGCAATTAATTGTGAGCTATTTATAAATGATGTTTTCTTCTACTTCTAAAATTTGTTTTGTTTATTGCAGATGTAGGCAACACCAATTAATGCCTAAATTAAAAATCTGTAATACAACTTTCCAGCAGCATTGTAGTCCACTTTCCTATGATGCTTCTACACATTTAAATTTAGGCCCCTTTTGAAATAAATGGAATTGTGTATTTAAGAAGACACACATGCCTGACTGTGGCTGGACATGGGCATGCATGTGTTAGCACATCAATCAGAGATTAGTCACATGCTTGAAAATGCTCAGGGAAGGCTCCATCATTTTTCAGAACATGAAAAGTGCAAAGGTTACAAGTAGGCAAATTCCAGTTTAGTATTTTAGAATGGACCTTTACATCAGCACTGGTATTTCCCTTTAAAAAAATTCTTATTAGAGTGTTTTATCTAGACCTCCTTTTATGAGACATTAATAGAGTCTTTATGAAACCATGGGTTAGTTAAAACTTGCCTTAGATGATGGTGTCATTACTGGTAGGCCCATGCTGCTCTTTTGGCATTCATCAGCTGGAGGCAAGTGGGCTGTCTCATGGGGAGTTGAGAACTTGCAGGTTATCACTTTGATTAGCTGCTGTAGGCAACTGGTGGCTACTGTAATTGCCTCTGCAAGTCTGAAATGAATATACATTTCCTCTGACAAGGAAACTGTAGGAATATATGCCTAGTGAAAGCTTTAGGTTCCTATAATGCCATGGAGATCAAATTAAAAAAGGAGAGAGAGAACCTGTTGCTATCATGCTTCATTAATTAAGCATCAATTTAGAAAATACTATGACATTGACAGGCTTGGGACTGGCTGTTGTTACTGTTTGGCAGACAAATTTTCAAGTGGGTTAATGTGTAAGCCTTATGTTGTAACTGGGAGACTGCCTCTTTAAAATATTAGTTTAAATTACAATGTACAAAGTGAGCCTAATGATTTAAGTATTTTACATAGTTATTTTAGAGTAGTTGACTCATTAGCAGCCATATAGGCAGCACCAGGAGCAGGCTGCCTACTGAGAGGTGTGGGGAGAGGAACAGAAGGGGAGCAGAAACTTTTGCACAGCTCGAACAGTGAAGGTCTGGGGTGCTGAGAAGCAACTCAGGGATGACAAGGAGAAAATGGGAAACCAGGAGCCAGAACTGCAGCTGAGATCCAAACAGCCTCCACATTCATCTTCTCTCCCAGTTTTGATTTACATCCACATCCTGTGTTGTTCTCCTTTTCTTTCCTTCTTCAGAAACCTTCTTCTGCATGTTTCTTTGGGAGATGTGCCAACTGTCGGGCCTTGGCAGTAGAAAAAGTGCAGGAGCTCAGCTCCTGGCAGCTCCATCTCCTTGAAATGCTGTGGTTATGTGAGCTGAATGGCAAATGCTGGGACAAGGTGTTTCAAGAGGGGGCTGGCTGGCCATCGTCCCGGAGTGATGCCCATGACGTGCTGGGAAGCGCTTGGGGGAGAAGGCACAGCAGAGGAGACCTGCCCTGCTCCCCCACAGTCACCAGCATCACCTGTCAAAGAGCTGTCTGCCTCCAACCCACAGGGACAGGGGAGTCCCTGGACACCTGCCAATGGGTCAAAACCTCTGCAGGTTTTGGTTCAGTCCCAGTTCATTTCCTTCTGTGTGGATGCATGTGCTGGTTTATTCATCAGCGGCATTTTCCCATCCTGAAAATGATCTGACCATTCCCAGTCCAACAGTTTAGAGGGATATTGAACAGTGAGTCCAATGGGTCCTGTTGTTCCTTCTTTTCCAAAAGCACAAGCCTGTAAGAGGCAATGAAGCTACACCTGTGTAGTCGAGAATGAAATTTGGCCAAACGCTTCTGAATGAGGAAAGAGAAAGAATGGACTGGAGGACACTGATACACTTTTGTTTCTTGCTGCTAATATAGCTGCCATTAATACTTTTGGGAAAGACAGAGTGAGAAATTAAAAAAAAAAATCCCTAAAATCAGCTTTGATATCAGTTTTTAAGCCATTGCATCATCCTGGGGATTTATCATATCATACCTCTGGAACTGAACTTCAGATATTTTACAAGGAGAAGATTTTATTAAAGGCATTATGTTTTCATATAGAAAAAATTGAGTGGAGTCTATATTCTTTCTCTTTTCTCACAGGAAAACAAGTTGAGTATTTAGCAATCACATACTTCAGGATAAAAATGGTGTGTGTGCTTTTCACACATTTTCTGCATAAATATTTTGAGGTTCCTGTAAAACAGGACAACTGCTTTTTTTATTCTTCATGAATCAGCCCCTATGTTTGAAACAAATCGTTGCAGCAACAAGGAATGACAGCATGACAGCCTAGTAGGTTATTAATGGGAGTGACAGCCTGCAAATCAGAAATCATGGCAGTGCATCTGTATGAACAGCAATTTGTGCTCAGTTGAATAACCAGGAAATCCAGAAAATCAGAAAAGGTTGGGGGAGGAGATGAATCAAACAGAAACATTTTTAGATAACCTAAACTTTCCCCCTATTCAGGGGAATAACAACATTCAAAAGTTTACTAGTACAAATACTTCGGTTCACATATGTATTTTTTGATGCCCACTAAAGACCTAAAATTAAAAAAAAGAAATGAGGAAAAATGTAAAAATGTTGAGCGAGGTTTTTTTATCTGTTATAGTAATATCACCAGGAAAATGAAACTGCAGCCTACTTAGTTGCTTTATCATATTTTGTGAACAAACTTTATTCTATATATTCCAGATAGTAGACCTCTGTAAGATGAATGTTGGAAACTTTCCATGAAGAAAAAAATCTCTGTATAATTTATAAATGCAGGTGCTTTGTTTTTTCTCCTCTCTAGTTCAGTTTTTCTGTGTAAGAAAACAGAGAAAAATCAAGTATGTTTCATTTCTCTTTTGGAAGGAATGGTGCAATGTAAAGTACAGGTTAGCATGTTTCCAGTCTCAGTTTACATATAAGTTTAAGGGGAAACACTTTATGTACCTATAGGTGTAGGCTTAAATTGTCCACATAGATTATTTTAGGTTTCTTAGATGCTAATAAAATTCTTCTGATTGGCACCTGAACCTGAATTTACTGTTTGATTGTTAATGGAAACTATCTCAGTTATCATTGACTTTTTAGTGTACTTCTCAGTATGTCAGTCATGATATTTTCACAACCTGAATGAACTCAACAAGTGTTTAAGTTTCGGTTACATAGAAATTGCTGTGACCACCCAAGATTGGAGTTAATAACAATTCTGACTTCAGTCCCAGTATGGAAAGTGGAAAATCTGGGAGATCTAACCCTCAAATCAGAGGTTTCTGCAACATATTGACTTTACACTTGTGCATCTCAATTCAGATTTTACCCTTTCAATTAGTGTCCGTTGTTTAACCTGAGGGATATCAATCCCCCAGTGCTACATTCCAGCCATACTATTACTTGGGCAGCAAAACTTTACTTTGATTTATGTGTTCACTGAGGACTGCAAACTCCAGGAATATGAACCTTTTTTTGCAGATCCTTGTTAAGTGCAGTAATCTTGCTTTATTACTGTACAGGGGTTGCTAAAAGGGGGAAAACCTGAACAAGGCAAGGGCAAAGAAGGTCCTACCTTCAATGAAGAGGGACAATAGCTCTTCTCACCATGAAGAGCATTTGCCTGATCATCCGGTCATCCATACCTGATGCATAAACTTGCAGTGCTCCAAAGGAAGGAAAAGAGACAGATCACATATAGACAGACCACATGCAGTCAGAAGCCCCATATCCTAAACTATACATTCCTCCCCAAAGCAATAAACTATTCCCTGCCTTGTCTGCCTGTTTGATTCTAGTATAAAAGTTTTAAAAAATCTATCTGATAAATCTGAAAAATCCATTTCAGTTTGTGACAAGTTTGCTTTTTTTTTCCCCTGGCTTTGAGTATTTCCAATAGCTTTTTTTCATAATAGGGCTTTCTTTTTCCCTGTTATATCATCAAGCAGGCAGCCTTTGAATCTCATGTTTAAGTTTCATTTCCAATGTTACAGTAGCAATTTTGTATCTCTTCTTCATCAGCCTTTGTGCTTGATTTGTGTTAGAAGTTAGCTTACTGCTATGGGTAACCCCCAGGCAGTGCTATCATTCTGTCTTGAAGTGGAAAAAAAAAATATGCCTTTTTGGATCACTAAAAAATAAAATAAAATGAAACTAACTCAAAAGAAAACCCCCATTGGTTGAAAAGCTTTTTAATGTCAATACAAAATATAAACAAAACTTGGTCTCTGAATGAAGTATCAAGACAAATAATCCTCTTGCCCATCTGTTGTACTAAAATGGCCGCTGTGGTATAATGTTTTGAGGATACATGTGCCAGTAATGGATGAGATAAAAGCAGACATATGTTAGCAAGAAAGAATAAAAAAAATGTTCATAATAAGTTATGATCCGAACCAGTATGGAGAAATGTATTCAGACATGAGAGTACAGTATCTGCCAATCTATGTGTAAAGCACATATTTCCACTGCATATAATTGTTCCAGTTGCTTAGTGCCTTCATCCCAAAGGACCTCAAGAATGCAACATGTCACCAGCATCAGCCTGGGTAAGGTTAATCCTAAATAAAGACTTCCCCATTTTCCTTAGAATCTGCTCATGAATCTATTAAATGACCTTTGTGATTACTTGGCATTCTTGGAATAATGCCAATCTACCTGTGAATCAATTCTAGGGTTTGACCAAACTGAAAAACAACTGCTCTGCTTTTAAGGAATAAAGAAATACAGAAAATACAGTCTTTGCAGGTTTATCTATGAGAATTTTGTGGAGCTGTACATGAGATGGATTGAAGTATACTTGAGATTGCCTCTTGCCTTTGTAAATAGAAAGATTGGTAACGACTGAAAGCCACAACACCTGGAAGTCTATGGTTTGTATGAAGTAAATTTTTTTCCTACTTACAGTCCTGGCAAACTTCAATTTGTCAGAAGAATAACTAAAACAAAGATGGTGGCACAGAGGCTCCTTCATGCTCTGTTGCCAATGAGCCTTGTCTTACCCTCTGGTTGAAAAATTGTATTTCCTACAGGAAATTCCAAGAACTTAACATATGGCGTCACTCCAAGTTGAAACAAGTCCAAATCTCAGATTTATTTTTTTTTCCCACAAAATGAAGCTTTCCAAAGTATTTCATTTTGGTTGCCCTGAAACACTGAAGATTCACGTTAAAATCTCCAGAGACATTAGAACTGGGACCTCTAGGGGCCAGAGTACATTTCCTGTGTGCCTTTAAAAATGATACTCCTGTTGATTCCTGGTCTCGTTTTAAAGTAGAGCTATTTCCCACAGCTAAGCTGGCATGGTAGAGAAGGTATAGGAAGGAGAGGTGTGTACAAACAAGCACACACAACATCCTCAGCAGTCAGTTTGCTCTTTCCATTTCATTCCCCTCAGGAATCCATTTTGCAGCCCTTAGACTGGTCCTTCCACAGAGGCTGAACTCCTGAGCAGTGGACAGTCCCCACAGTTCACCACAACAGCTTAACCTGAAGTGACTTCAGTAGGCCTTCACTATCTGCCAAGTGAAGTTTCCTGTCAGCCTCCCCAGCCTTCCTTCTGTGCTGTGCCCAGCAGCACATCATGTCTTCACATCAATTCCTGCTCTGCTGTGGAACACCAAGCAGTGGCCAGGAAATCAGTGTGCTGACTCAGGATGGTGCTTTCTCTCCCAGTTCCTATTGTATCACCATTGCCTCATCACATTTATTCATATTTTTCACTTTTCTCCTTTGCAATGTAGTAAAATTACAAATTCAGGGGGAGTGTGTGTTTGTGGGAACAGTTTTTCAGTACATGGTAATATTTATTGTTCCTCAGCATTGAAAAATCAGTCCTCGTGTTCATAACCGCACAGGAACCTGCTGACCTGTGAACATGATGAAGTTGGTGAGTAAAACTGTGTTCAAACTTTTCAGGAAAGGCTTAAATATATATAATTTTTCAGGAATGTATTGACTTATAACACTAAGTGTATAAGACAAATGCTATGTAATTGATACAATTCAACTTTCTTTTACATTGTAATGTCCATAATGTTGTGGACTAGTCTTCAGAGACTGATGGGGAAATGAATTTAGGAACAGAATTTAGCCAGGTTTCATCAGTTGCAGGCGTATGTTCATAACAAGAGGTAAGACACTGGAACCTGGCAGTGTCAAGATTCCTCTGGGGAAAACCAAGCCCGATGCATGATACTTAAGTTACAGCAGGACAGAAAAATTAATCTGGCAACACAACTGGTGATTAAGTAGTGTCATATCCTTCTTCATAAGGAATCCATGTATTCAAGCTCAAACAATCCCTCCTCTGTGGTTCTACCAAATAATCCATACCAAGTATTTACTATTGCCTTTGAAAATATTTGACAATTTTTTTATACAATTAGCTGTTACACTCCTCTTAATGAGATTAATTCTCAGAACAAGTATTGAACCTGAATTAAAATCACAGAGCAGAACAACCCAGATTGCTTTTGGCTATTTAGATCCAAGTGTCCTGTTGAACCCTGGATTCTGTCTGTATTGTAAGTAAAAGATGAGATCTAATATATACACCATGGTTCATTCTATTTTCTTCCAACACATTTTTGGGTTTTCCCTCTAGACTTCTCTTGTCCTTTCTTCTTTCACCACGATAAAGATATTGAGATAGGCAAGGGTGACTTATATTCAGATTTACTATGAGCAATGGAATTGTGATAAATTTGTATCCAAAATCAATTAACTTGTTTAAAGATATGAAAGATTAATCATGGGAGGAGAGATGAGATCGAGATGAGTCTACTGAGATAAATTACTCCAGACTTTTGACAATGATTTTTCACAAATTATAAAAAATACCAGATTCTCAGATCTTCTTTGGAAGAGCTATATGGGAACCACACAATGCATATACTGCAGAAATAGTGACATCTTCTACTAGTTCCTATGTTCCCACAGCATAAAGCAGGGAAGTATCTCAAGGCCATGACTGGATTTTATGATTTTATTGTGCTCAGAAATTTTCTAAATGTTTACAAATTGTTGGCAAAAGATTTCATTTCAAAAAAAAACCTTCAATCATTTTGAAATGTTTTAGCATGAGAAAGACAGAATACTTTGAGATCCCAATTACTTGTCTGATCAGCCAACATACTCTGCTTGAAAGAATACACAGAGTTGCAGTGGAGAATCCATGTCAGTGAATGGCATGTCTTCCAGTGCTGATTAAGCAAGCAGCTTGGCCACTGCAAAGGGCTCTTGAGCCACGGATAAATACTCCTTCTTGTTGCTTGGAGGAAAAAGAATCCAGTTTTGAGGCCAGCAATTAATTACTTGGTCCTATCTCATGCTCCAACAAAGGCTTCCTTGGGTGTGTTGTTCAAGTCATTTAGAGCCTGTCCATACAAAGTTTTTGCTGACTACAGAGGTGCACCTGGGTGGAATTTGGTTCCTGAGTGAAAATCTATTTGGAAATCTGTGGATATCAACATTTTCACTTGTAGAATTGCTCTGATTTCTAGTGTCCTTTATCTGTGCATAAACAAAAGTACCATCATTTTAGCAGATGAATTACATGGTTTGGTGTTACTTTAATATCTGAGTCTAGCTAGGATTCACATAATCTGGTGAAACCTCCTATGGATCTAGTGTAGCAGATTTAACTTGAGCTTGGCAATGATCTTCCTCAGATCAATAAAAAAGAAGAGTGTTACTGAAAGATAACATGTTTCCCATTCCTGTAGTGGTGTGCCTTATAATCAAATTATATATTAATGGTTTATCCCATGCACCCCACAAGCTTTGTATTTAGTTGTACCCTATTTTTCCCCTCCCCCGAGGGCAGGACTGTCACTTTGGAGCCCTTCCCATGTCCTGGAAAGTTCTCTGAAGAATGCTCGGTGATAGGTCCTGACCTGGGGAATCCCCCTCCATCCTGGGGAGATTGGCTGTGGAAGGTATCATTCAACAGCCAGGTCTCCCCGAGGTGCCCTGGTTGGCCAACCCCTGGTGCCATCCCCTGTTCCCACCCCCTTTAAAAGGTGCTGTACCTTGCCAGTCAGTGCTCTGGTTGGAAAGGGCTTCGAGGTGAGAAGGTCCCTTCGGGGGCTTTCAATAAAACAATGCTGCTACCTCAGCCCTCCCAGAGACCTCCTTTTTCCTTTGTCTCAGTCAGCACAATACACTTGCCACAGTGCCACGCTGGGACCCACCGGGTGAGCCGAATCTGCCAAGCAGAGGAGCTGTACTAAGGCTCGTAATCGGGGCCAGGATTAGCCAGGCAAGCTATCAGACTGGTCCCTGATATACATTCCTGTGATGTAATTACAACTAGGGTATTCACTGCAGATAGAGAAGACCTACTTTCAATTCTTTCCCCAGCTTTAGAAAGTATTTACCCAAATTCTTTACTTTTTAGCAGGCTGTATTCTGCTGTGAGTCATCATCTTTCCTCTTGAAACTCTGCCGCCAGGCAGAAACACATGCAAGAGTAATTTTCACAGAAAGAAAATTCCAGCAAAACTGCAATACCAGACTTTTATGGATTGGATTGGATTGGATTGGATGAATTTACAGCTGAAGTATACTATTCCTTTTCTCTGTCTGTCATGTCTTGTCATCATAGCTGGGAGACACGGGAAGTGAACCAGGGGCACAGCGCTGGGGCTCCATATTCTTCACCTTCAGCCCTCCGAAATGGTCACTACTTAATGCCTTTTTTCTCATTTTGGTAATTATATGTCCATTTCAGGTATATTTTAAACTTTTTTTTTTAGATTATTGTTTATAACCTGGTCTTGTTTCATCAGCAAAGATTGTTCGTTCTAAATAATTGTGCCCACAGTAGATGTGCTGATCTCCATGGTGTAAATGAGTCACTGGAATAGATCATCCAACAGTCAATAAATGAGGCCACAGAAGTGTGTCTTCTGGGCAGTATTCATTTCTAGGATTAGAGGCCAAATACTTTCATCTAAGCTGTCTGTGAACATCTTCGGGTATGAAACCAGAGTATGGCTTTGGCCCGTGCCTCAGCAGCTGCAATGAGACATCTCTAGTGCTCAAGCACTGCATTTTGGCAGAGTGTGTATGTGTGTATGCAGACAGTAAAGATCTGCCAGGTTCTCATATTGAATCTAGAATTATTTCTTGTTTCAATCTTATCTTTCTTTTCTTGATGGCATCTATTTTGAATCACGGTTTTCAAGCTTTTCATACAGGCTATTTAATGTTAAGCTGGCTTTTAAAATGCTTAGGCAAGCTTGCTGCCCTGATTAAGACAGCTAAGGATTGGGAATTCCCAGAATGGGTATGCAAGGAAGAGAAAGCAAATGGGTCATGGCTATGAGAAAGTAACAAATATGTAGGGAGAAAAGCCTCATTTTCAAGTACATACCAACAAGGTGTGAACTGTTAAATTTCTAAAATTCATTTCATATGAAGAAACTGCCTTTTTACTTATCCTTACTTTTAATACTCAGTATTTATATACTGAGTCACACTTATACAGAATTACAGAGCTTTTTATCTTGAATGTCCAGATTCACAGATTGAAGCTCCCTGTTCCCTCCCTGCCTTAACCATTATGAGAAACAGTAGGTTTCTATCTTCTATTTGTCTTTAATCAGGAGATTGTTTTACTGTGCCCCGTGAACAAGTTTTTTCTCTACCTAACCTTAGCAGTCCTTCAGAGTAATTGCCAACATGATCAAGACAATATTAGGAAGAAGTATCTGTCTTCTTCCTTTTATTTCTTTACAGCAGAGGAAAAGCCAACATTTTAGCAAGTTCCCTTTCTGCACACACAAGAGCTCTGTGGATCACAGCTGAAGAAATTCTGATGCTTCATATTTCAGAAGAAAATATTTCCATGATTTTAATAATAAAAATCCTGTTCTTTCCCCTCATTTTTCTGTCTGACCACTTTTATCACTTTAATTAGTTATTATTCAGGTTGTCTCCTCTTGAGGTCTAAAGCAGGAAACACTGACAATTATCTGAATGCAAAGTTTACTGTGTGATTCTTACTGCTCTCATACTGCAGCTGTAATTTTTTTGTACAAGATATATGAAGTATTCTTTCTTTTTTCACTGTCAGCTGATTTAACCCATACAGGATCTTGAAATGATATGCCTAAATATTGCTGGTCTGGAGTGTTTGAAAAAGCAAATAAAACTAAAAAAGCCAATATCAAAAACTTTGATTCATATAAATTGACTCTTCCCATACAAAAAATCTCACTGGCTTCAATAGCTAAAGACTAATCAGAAGACTGAAAATCTGTAGTATCTAGGCTTTAACTAGTAATATGAATAACTAGAAACCTAACACCACAAATCAAATGTGTTAATTCCTGTATTGCTGTGATTCAGAGAACCTCCAAAGAGTTTTGGAACACTTTTCTGCATACCAATATGTAAGAGTTTCTGTCCACGAACTAAGCAGAAAAGTTATTGCAGGAGGAAGGAAATTTTTTTTAATGATGAAGAAAGTAAGCCTAAGGAACAGATTTTGATGTTATAGTATACAACATCACACTGTTAATATCAGCTTTGGAAACTGGTATAAACTATAAAGGAGTTAGTTATGAGGATGTTGATGTAGGTCTGTCCATAGCAGAATTGACTATAACTTACCACTCCTGTTTAATACACTTGATTTTATCAAAGATCAGGTTTACTTTTNACTATAACTTACCACTCCTGTTTATCAAAGATTAGGTTTACTTTAGAATAAAAAAGTCAGAACCACAAATACAGGAAGTGATCCTAATATTCTGAGTCACTTCAGCCACTCTTCTTTCCCCACCTTAGCTGTAGAAAAGGTAAAGATTTGCATGAAAGTAAGGATTAATAACACCTCTGTACTGGTAATGGTGATAATAATACACAGATTGAGTTATCTGCCACAGGACTTAAAAACAGAACAAAGGCTTGGCTGGACAATAGACATAGATTCTGGTTTGTCATATAGTGCTAACGAAAATGTTGTTTAGTCACATATCATATTGCCTAGGGTGCAAATATTTCCTTTCTTGCTAAGCACATTGTAGTTCATTTGCATTATTGGAGTCTGTGTGTTTTGAATTGTAGGTGTGTAATAGCACAATTCTGCATCCTTTTAGCATTTCTGATACCAGTCTTTCAAGTTTGTGGAATAAAAGAGGCCACATTCAAGAACAGTGTATTCTTCCTCTTCTAAACAATAAAGAAGAGGCCATCTATCAAATTGGCAGGCTCATATCTTTTGCAACCATGTACAAACCACACTCCAACTGGATGAACAGCTGTCAGAGCAGTCTCTTGTCAGCGGGTGGGTTAAAGTTTGCTAATGCATGTGTACACGTGCAGGCATTCATATCCTTTTCTCGTGCAGATCAATAACAAGATTTCCAAATGTGTTTGCAGTCATGATTTACTCTGGATGCATTAACTTTCTTTTGTTCTTTGGCCCACCTGTCTCTTGTTATCTTTTTGCAATTCATTTGTCCACCATGTGAGAAACTTTCCAGTGGGTTCAATCTGGAGACATAAATAGTATAAGTAAATTTTGTTCTTTTGATTCCTTCATAAATCTGAGGTAAACACTTTGTATCTAACCATTTGTCATAGTTTTAACCCCAGACAGCAGCCAAGCCCTACGTATCCATTCACTCCCCCACCAGTGGGATCAGGGAGAGAATCAGAAGAGTAAAAGAGAGAAAATAATGGGTTGAGATAAAGGCAGTTTAATAAGGAAAGCAAAAGCTATGCACACAAAGCAAAGCAAAACAAGGAATTAACTCAGTTCTTCCCATGGACAGGAACCTGTTCAGCCATCTCAGGCAGAGCAGGGCCCCATTGCATGTATGGTGACTTGGAAACACAAACACCATCACTCCAAATGTCCCCTCCCCCCCTTTCTTTTTCCCCCTACTTTATATACTGAGTGTGATGCCACATGGTCTGCAATACTCCTTTAGTCAATTTGGGTCAGCTGTCCCATCTGTGTCCCGTCCCAACCTCCTATGCATCCTCAAAGTCCTTTCCAGTGCGGCAGTATGAAAAGTAGAAAAAGCCTTGGCTCTGTGAAAGACCTGCTCAGCAATAACAAAAGCTTCTCTGTATTATCAACTCTGTATTCAGCACAAATATAAAACACAGCCCCATACCAGCCACAGGGAGGAAAATTAACTCTACCTGAGATAAAGCCAGCACACCATTCTAGTGCCACATTTTCCAGGTCATGGGTATTATCTGCTTTCTGGTCTCATCTAGTATCATGCACATCTTGAATAACTAGATTGCAATCCTTGTCTAGAATAGAGTCCCAGTCTTGGATCATTACTTTCTTGTGTAATTAATTTTAGATCAAAAGGTGTATGTGAAGACAATGAAGAAACTAAAACTGGTCCTGATGATTCAGAAACATCTCCACAGCAAAGGACATTCTTGAAAGAAGCTAATGCTTAGGGACTGAGATTAACTTTCTTTAGGACAGATATCAAGAACTGCTCCATAAACATATTCCCAAATCTATGTGAGTCAAAATCAATACAGGTAGGCTTACCATCTTCCTACGTATATGGGTGTTTTCAGGATAGTTCTAGCCTTTAAGCTAGACACAATGACAAACAAGTGCTTTAACACCTTCACTGCTGGATGGGGAACCTGGCTTGGTAAACTCAAATGTTCAGCAATCTTAATTTCCCTCTTGGTAGAAGGATTCTCAGTAATGCCTGTGATTAAGTAAGGTGTCTGTGGTGGCTGATCTGAATATGTCCTACAGTCACTACATGAAATGCTCCAAGAGCATCACCCAGTGCAGATAATTTATCTAAGGCATTCTTATTGCCCACCTATATTTCTCAGTGTCTGTGGGCATCACCTCCAGAATTCCAAAGCTCCCTAACAAGATACTGCCAGAATGCTAAGAATCACGCTGCTGAAAAATAAATTGAAAGCATAAACACATTAATTCCTACAGTTTGGCATAAATATTTATTTTTCAATTAGACAAGATGTTCTGAGTAGCATAAATCCCCTTTATGGTTCTGTTTGGTTTGGTACTTAATCCGTTACTTTCCTGAGCAGTGAAAGCCCAACACTTAACTTTTTAACTTTCATCTCAGATAAGTGCCATCAATTTACAAGGTGATTTAGAATGCAAATCATGAATAGAATTCAATACTGCTAATGCTAGTCCTTTATGAATCAAGACCCTATAAAACTTCATCAATATCTGTATTAAACAGTTATTGACCAGAATTTTATGGAAGCCTTGCTCACAAGGGACTAGTGTTCTTTGGGACTAGATCTTTGGGAAAGGCACAGACACTAGTTTGTAATTTTCTAATGATTATCCTTATGTATATAACACTTATATCCAGAATAAACAGATACACCTACACATTTTTGTACAGATGTGAAATATCTTATTGTCAGATCATGTCAGAAGAGGGCAAAATATTGTATTTTCTGAGCCATTAATATAAAACCATATTAAATTTCGTAAGAAAAAAAGGAAATAATGATGTATTTTACAAGTTGAACTGTATGAAAGATAATAAGGGAAAGTAACTTAGAATACACTTGCAAAGCTGGAATTGAAAGACAAAGTAATAACACAAGAAACAACAGCCTAGTTACTGGCCTGCAAATGTATTTTCATTATGAGAGTGTATTTCTCTTTGATTCAGAAGCTAGATATTAAAAATCCTACTCTGATTGAAGAGGTGTTTTGCCTTTGATTTCATTGATAGCAAAAATTTACCTTGTGTAAAGCCAAAAGGGATCTGATTAAGATCCAGCTGACCAACATTCTGTGTTAAGTTTATCATCTAAAGGCAGTAAGACTGACAGTAATGAAAAACATGGAGTATCCAGATAACCAAATAATCCCAAACTGCAAATTGAGGGTATAATGTAGGACTATTTAAATTTTAAACAAAATGTTTTGAGATTTAGTTTTTAGAAAAAGAATTATGTACCTTCCTAACTTCCCTGTTGTTGGGCAGGAGGAAGGCTTTCTAAGTGGCTTTATGCCAATTTAGACAGCTCAGTGTTGAGAGAATCTATGAGAAGCAGGTTAATCCAGTTTTTAGTTGTTTTATTATGAAATATCAACATAAAACAGCTGGATCAGGTTTGAATAGCTATTTAAAAACTACGGAAAATTGTTTATTAAGGATTTTTCTTCAATACTCTGGCTTTATGGTAACTTAAAATCTCCTTGAAAATAGCAAAGCAAATCAGGTTTAACATGTTGCTTCATACAAAAACAGCCAGCCAGCCAGAATAAAACACAAACCTCTAAAACCTACTTAGTAAAATGATGTCAATTTAAAAGAAAAAAAAAGACTGTCATTAGTGCTTTCATGAAAAGATTTTTTTTAGCTTTTAGATCCAGATGTTTTATTCTCCAAATACAGCCTTATCTATGGGCTACTGTGTCTTTTCCATAGAAAGGTAATCAGAGATTTTTTCTTATAAAACAGCTGTATTTTCTAAAACAGTACATGGAAGACACCTCAATAAAAACACAAGTTTTGGTTTATCTATATTTTGCCAATTTTAGAAATTTCATTGATTTGTTTTTTAAAAATTATTGAAAACATTTTAGACAGAAGAAGTATGTTTGTGTTTTCATAAATTGTTTGCTTTGAGAAAATTATTTTTCAGAGAAATTTGTTCCTCAATTTATTTGAAATTTAGGTTGTATTTTACATGTATAAAGCATTAATATCTTAAAAAATAAACACCATTTAAAGCTTTTGGTTTCATAAAAGCAAATGGTTTTCTTCAACTTGAAATTTCTTTTCACCTTGTCAGTGTAACAGAAATTTGTTTCCAAATGCAGCAATGATATTTTCCTTCATGTTACAGAACTGCTAGTGCACTAACCCCAAAACAAACAACACTGTCCCCCCTCCCCCTCAACTTATCTGTACTTAAAATGAAAAACTGAGTCTAAACTTTGTTTTTGGCCGCAGGATCTATCAGCTCTCTGCATGCTGTATTCTGTTTAATATGTGTCAAATAAAAGGAGTACACAAGTCATCTCGATAGCTTGTCGTATGTGCAATCTAATTTGATGTACATATAGTAGCAGAGTATCCTGTAGCAAGAAGAAAACTTTTGACCTTTCCTGCTTTTGGAGAATGCATAGAGTTGAAGATTCATCCAAATTGTTCTGGGTACAAATGACATGATGTATGGTGCTAGAAATATTCCTTACTGCAGCAATCAGGATGCTTTCATCAGTCAGTGGACACAGACTGACTGACCTTAACTAACCCAGTTGTTTAAGGGCAATATGTGACCCAAAAATGAACTTCTCTGCTATGGGAGGCACTAGTCTGCATGTGAAAAGGCTTGCTTTAGCTATGTTTGGTTTCTGTGCAGAGGCTCAGGTCAGCTTTTATACTATCTGCACCCATTCAGTCGTTAATATGAATTATACTCTAGCTCCAGAAGTAGAAAAAAACCTTCATCTCTTTGGCTTGTAACAATTTGATTGTGGTTGCTATGTAAATCACCTACTACTACCATGCTTAGATGGTCAACAATTCTTACGAAAAACAGATGCATTCAAATTGCATCTGTTTGGTGAAAAATAAGTGTTGCTCAGCAGAGGCTATTTCACCCACTCACACATGATTAAAAACTTGCTGGTTAAAGATTTAAATGGGTTTAAGATTGGCATGGTGTCACCATTGTGCAAATCCTTTGTTAAATATTAAATAACAGAAAAATGTCTTAGGGTCACACAGTGTGTGATTTATGTGACAAAGTCCTTATGGGCTGTGTTTGTCAAAGGCAGCTCATAATTCTAAATTGCTCTACTGAATAGCAGAGAATATTTTTGTTGTTGTGGTGGGTGGGAAAAGATTTGTTTTCTCTCCATATTCAGTGTGGTGAGATTTCTCTCTGTCTTTAGACACCTTTCACATGAGGAAGCCAAGCCCTGGGGCTAAGCAAAAGAAATGGGGAGGATGGGTGCCCCTTCCCTGCGTTAAGCCACTGCTGATAACAGCTTTTTGATATATGCATGGTTGGGGACTCAATTAGATTGTCAAATAAAAGTAATAAAAATATGTCATTTTTCTAAACATTTTTTTATGTTTATAACAGTCAGAAGCTGTTTAAAATCTGAAGACTGTGGGCCATGTGGACTTTTTGAAAGACTTGCATTTGTGTATAACTTCACATCATCTCAGAATTATTCTTCTGGGACTTTCTAAACAATTGTGTCTATATAAATCCCTATTGCTTTGTTAAAAAATATATATGTATATAAAAAGTAGGTAGTAATTTCCTTCCTCCACCCCCTCAAAAATATATATATAAGTTACAGCCAGAAATTATTGCCTGAATTCTGTACTCTAGGAAATACAAAGGCAAATTCAAAAAAGACCTTGTCTCCTTTCTTTCTCTAAAACACAATTTATTGCTTTAAATCATAAAAATAAAACAGTCAAATGTTGCATAAGAGACCCTCAGCAGAAATAAAAGAAAAGAAAAGGCAAAACTGAACTTCCCATAAACCCAAATCCTATACAGCACAGCTTTCTACAAGACCATAATTAAATAATCCCTGAAGGACTTGTGGAGGAGGGGATAAGAATACATAAACTTTCCAATATGATGAAAGAAAAGACCCTGTTATTATTATTGAATTTTATTTTTAAGAAGGAAGAAACTAAAACCAACATACTTAAGGCAGTATACATGGGAAAACTTCCATGCTGGGCAAGTATTTGTATAAGTCAGCCTTGATACACAATAAAACAGAAATGTAAAGATGTCTTTGAAATTTGAAATGTGCATGTAGATTGTGGCATTTTAAGACAAAGGCCTTCAGCTCTGCATCTGGACTGTTACTTCTGTTTCTAAGCATTTATTTAATATTTTTTTCACTAGTCTGAGATCTGAGATAAGATGGGAGAAACTTCCAGCAGATCTGTTTTATAGGAGGTTCTTCACTAGATGGGAGCCTTCTTTGTTAAACAGGAGTTGTCACATACCTGTCCAAGGCCACCCATGTAGACAGGCAAATAGGTAGAAAGAGTGACCAGGAAAGGTAAGGATTCCTTGCCATCATTTTATTTTATCAAATTAGAAAGCAAACTATTGGTATAATGTGTTATTCTGAGATTTGTAAGTAATCTTTTGTCTTATTTCTTCAGGAGGGTTCACTTGTAGTGAAATGGTTTTCCTCAGACAGAAAAACACCTCATTGGGAAACCATACCAAGCATCTCTCAGACTCTTACAAACTAAAATGCTTTATAAACTAAAATGCAGATAGAGTCTTCCATCTGCTTGATGCCTTCTGGAGGCTGACCTGGAACAGAGACTAGACAGAGCAAAAGGGTAAAGTAGGTGTTTATTAATGGCCTCAATGGGCACACTTGGGCAGCACAAGAGCCCAGCTGAGCTGCACCCAAGATGCACCCAAAATGGTCACAAAATGGATGACCAATCACAAGGTCCCACACTTTTATAAGTTCTGGTCCATTAGCATATTAGAATCAATTGTCCAACCATAGCTTCAGGCTATGAAGCTCCATCCTCCTCGTTTTTTCTCTTCACCATCATTTACGTTCCTGGGCTTGAAATTTGTCTTGCTTGTCCTCGGTCTCAAGCTAGAAAAGGAATTGTTTTGTCAACCTACTCCATGAAGAGGGCTTACTAGCACCTGATATGAAACCCAGAACTATGCACTAAACCAGCCCAGAATCTGAAAAATCTAAAAGCTAAAACTTAAGGCATCATGCTAAGCCTCCAACTGTAGGAAACACCTCTCCTCACACGGTGAAGCTGAAGTACTTGAGTTTCTGTAAATAGTAGAAACCATGAGAACATCTGGGAAAGGTGAGGGCATGTCTGAGGAAACCTAACAGGGCTAACAGGGTAATTTCTGGGTTTTGGCAATTTTAAATGCTCTAGTTTTTTTGGGTTTTCTTTGTTGTTTTTTTTTAAGGAGAATTATACTTTCATTTAAATTGAAATCCCATTAAGGATGTCCCTCTTATTTAGTTGCAACTAGCAGAGAATATGGAGCTTTGTTGTAGTTTTGCATACAAATATTTCCAGTAAGCACGTCTAGTAAAGGAAGAATTTATTATTAATTATGCACATGTCTAATGAGCAAAAAGTTACTTTCTGGTGCTATTAGTCACTATAAAATTGCAAAAGTTATCATATAAACAATGAAACATGACTCCACCATTTATGACAACAGGAGAGACAGGAGAACTGGAGGTTTAGCTTTGTCTTTTGAGCATCACAATATTATCAACATCTTGTATATTTTCCATCTGGGTTTAAAACTATGTTGATAAAATTGCTTATGATTTCATTGACTGGCACTACCTAAATTTATAAGTTGGTCAGTCAAACGTGGAAAGTTGCAAAGGAACAAAACCAATGGAATCCATTATATTTAGATTTAGGGACTGAAAATGCAATGAGGAGTTTTCTTAATGGGAATACGCTGAATTGAGTTAGATTCCTTATGGAATGTCCAATCCAAGCTTCTTAGGGCTGATTGATGGCAATCAGTCATTTTACTCTTCAGGCAAATCTTCTCAAACCCTGCAATGGCTGGAGGACAAGTATAGGAGTGAGGGTTTGGTGAAATTCAGGATGAGTCCTCAAGCCATCAGTGGGAGAGTGGATTCTCTATGTTTTTCCTGTGGTCCTGGTTCCCAGGCCAAATTCACCAAGCCTTCATATCACAAGAAGTGCTTGTGGACACAAGGAACAGGAATAGTCTGGTGGTTTCTCAAACAGTTCTAGAAATCCTTTTGTCTTTTAAACCTCTCCTTTACAACACTGTGCAAAGCCTCAGTGAAATGTAGAGTGGTCATGAATTAAAGTCAGGAAGAAAAATTCATCAGAGAAAAGTGAATATGGCTAATCTTTCAGGATCCAAGCAATGGAAAACTAAATGAACTCTTTGAAACTATTCTGACCTTAATAACTGAAATTGCAGTAAATCCAAATCAGACTCTGTGGATAGTCTTGTTTTCTTCCTGATCCTTAAGCTATGTTTAAATACGCCAGATATGCATGCAGCAGTTACCGTTTTACCCTCAGTTAAACTAGGTTTAATTCCAGCATTTTTAATTTAAAAGAAATTGTTTCTGGAGGTGTATTGGTGCAGCTGCCAGTGGAAAAAAATCACATAGCAAGTTGAGAAGCATGCTGAAAATCAGTATTTGCTCCTTGATGTAATTGGGCTGCTTTGCTTAAGCACGATATTGTTATATTGCATGGAGTTTGAGCTAGAGTGAAAATGAATACAATTCATCTCCAAATTAGATGCACTACCATATGTGTTGTCAATTTATCAGTACACCAACAAAATTGAAGTGTTGAATTGGTGACTGTGCCGCTGTAAGAGTCAGCAAATATTGCAGTTAGCTGATTCAGCCAACTGCTTCTTGACACATCTCTATCTTTACAATTATTGACACATCTCTAGTCATATGGAACTGATATTTAAATGTTACCCTACAGCCAGGCACACATAATGGCTACAGAATTCATGCCGCTGGGTAGGTTGAAAGTTTGTATTATGACACAAATGGTGTTTTTCCTTCCTGTGAGGTCTGAAAGAAATTGTAATCATTCCTCCATCCTCACTTGCAGATTAATTTTAATGAATGGTCTAAAGTTGTAGTAAAGTACCTATTTTGCATTGCTTCATCACGGAGGTACCTATTTACTCCCAGATTAGCATCTTCTACCTGGCTCTTAATTGTGCTATTTTGGCAGGGGAAGGGAAGAGTGGAGAATAAAATGGTTTTGTTCAGTATTTCATTGCTTAACATTATGTTATGCTATAGCACGCTGTGTTACATGAGTTGATGAGAGCAAGAAACAGAGCAGTGCAATATAGCTTAAAACAAATAAATTAAAAGATCCCTAAGGTGAAAGAGGTATAAAGAAGCCCATTACAAACCCAGACCAACTTGGCAACTTCCCTGTGCTGACATCTTTAAATATCCCTTCACTCCCCTCCTCCTCTTCCTGACAAATGCAGCAGAATCACAGGCATCTGGGGCCAGACAGATACCTCAACATGTAACTTTTCCTAATTTTTTAGAATCTGATCCACAACTCCCACTATTGTATTTCCTTTTCAAATTCATTTTATAGCAACCATGACTTCCTCAGAACCTGCTTACTTGCTTCATAAAGGCCACTTAGAGACACCATGTAATTCTAGTGACTGACCACAGCAGAAAAATCATGACATTCTGCTCGTACATATAACACAGTTCCACATTACTGATTTTACATTTAATTTTCTTGGTTAGGACTGAGTTGTTGGACACCATGGGATGCCAAGTGTACAAATTACCTTGCAGCTCAAGAGTCTGTGAAGAATCCTGATCGAAGCTTCTATGACCGCATGAACTTTTGGGAATCTGCCAAGCAATCCAAAGATGTTGACGGCGATATGTGAATATGTTGAAAATTGCACTGTGAGAAGAATCTCTGTTTTTACTTAAAAGGGAAAAACATGCACAACAATATCCTTGGGGAAACCGGAGCTGGAAATGATACTAGGTATGCATATTCACAACCCAACACAAAACTCTTTCCTGTGCCCTGCAGGTCTTTACCTGTTGTGAGCTAAGTTAACTGTATTTTAGACTTCAACAAAAGGAAATTTTTCCTTCCTGCTCAGAATGTTACTTTAAAGAAAATGCATTCACCTAGTAAAGTACAGTGTAGGTATGAAAAAGAACAGAATGTGTACCTTGCTAAAAGTACAGCTGGTTGACAGAAAGGACACTGTCCTTGTTAAGTTATTCCCGTACAAACTTTCATCTTCAGCAAATAAAAGTTTCACTAACTTTACAAATTTATGTTGAAATAAACCCCAAGAAAAGACACAAAGTTAATTAGAAAGTGATGATTTTATTTGCAGTTACAGAACAAAGAGTCACAGCACTGAATAACATCAGCAATAACTTCTAAGAGATTTGTCTTTTTGTTTTTCACTCCTGAATGTGGTCTATAAATAAGATTTGGTTAGACTGAGTCTAGTCATCTACTTGTGTAAACCAGAGCAAAACCAATGTTGATGTGTACTGGTTGAAGACAGGTCCCAAAACTACAGTTCTCAGCTTCTTTGATGATACTGAACTGACAAATAATGTTTTTTCCTCGGTACCATTAATTTTTTCTGTAAACTGTTGCAGGGGAAATATTTACATTAAGATATTTAGTTTAATATCATGCTTTTAGTCTATGCAAATGGAAGTAGTGTGTTCCCTTACCTAAGTGTATATGTGACTTCTATGCTAATGAAATGAAGAGACTTAAATGCACTAAATACAGGAGGGACTATTGCACAGGTAGCTGATATACAAGCCCTGATACACAGATCACCCAGAAGCTGCTCACACTTGATCTGCCACACTGTCAGTTCTTGCTGTACAAGTGCTCTGTGAGGTGAGTGGAGATGAGACACTGCAGTAAAGAAGGATTAAACCTTCACCTCAAAAACCCCAGGCCCAAGTCACAGAAAAAGTTTTAGGACCAAAATCCAGATGTAGCATAAACAGGAGTTGTTAATATCCATGCTATTCTTCAATAAAAAACTGTGCATTGATAACGCTGTGGACATAAAAATTGATAATTTTGACAGCTCCCAACCCTCATATTTTAAAGGTGATTGGCAACTCCTGCATTGATTTTGCTTTTTTTTTTTTTTAAGTCAGTGTGGTATTGCGATGGTGTTTTCAAACATTGTTTTGCTATTATATGAGTAAAAGATCTGAAATACTATCTTTATATTGAAAACTAGGAAAATCTCCAATTCACAGATATTACTTATAAGAACAAGAAAAAGACATAATACTTCCTTTGCTTTACCATGGTACTTTTCTGAAACCAGTCCATCTCAACCAGAACCAGTGTCTTCATATCTAGCAGGCCGGATGTTTCTTGGTTGTAGTTGGTGTTTTTTTCCCTAGTCCCACTGGGAACTGATTTGATCATCACCAGCAACAAAAATGAATTGACACTCTTTTGCCTCACCTCTTTCATAAGTTGAAGAGTCCTAGTCTAGATTTCCAGATACAGAAATCTTTGATTGCCCTTGTCATTCTTCCTTGTACACCCTTTCTCGTTCTTCTGAATGCTAAACATTCCAAGATCTATTAAAAAATACATGCATGTTTTTGTACAATAAAATTAACTCTACAGGATATTTTCCAAGACTGAACTAGGAAATTTTTGCTCAAATAATATTGCATGAAGATAAATATTATCATTTTTTTCAACCTTTGGATTGTTTTTTAATTTGTATAATTGAACATACCTAATTAGGTTTAAGAATACTGATCATGCACAGATCATGTTATAATTTGTAATGTAGCTGGACAACTGTTAAAAATAAGGATTGGACTAAAAATAAAAAAACAAAAATCTTCAGGATTATGCAAATGAGATAAATTTTGAAAATCATATCCTAGTGGAGTACAGGAGATAATCCAGAGAGTAAAGCAGATACCCAAGCAGAATAAGAAATGTGCAAAGTGAGAAGTGATAATGCCAAAAGGTGGTGTGTCATGAACAAAATTCTGTGGTGTCATACATCAGTGTAAAAGCCTGACTATTTCTGTTGGACATGCAAGAACACACACGGACACTGGCTGATGAAGAAGGCTAAAAACTATTTATTAAAACATCTAACATCATATTTATAGCGTTTCAACACAGACCAGGGATTGGAGAAGAGGGCTAACACCTCTCCCATCTCATCAGCCAAGAGAACTGCCCATCAGTTGTTTTTTCACACTAAGAGAAAGTTTGTAAAAAACTTTGTCTTAACATAAACATGCTTCTAATTATAACACCTGTGTGTGAGAAAGAACTACGAACTATGAAAAACATCAAGTTAGAAAGTACATCAGAAAAACTGAAAAATCAGGGCGACACATGACTCTGATTTTGGTCAGCCTGTCTTAAGTGGGGGAGGTTTATATCTCTGGTGTATGGAGGTAAAAGCCCCATTATGTGTGCACTGATACAAACTTTTCTTAAAGTGATTTGCTCAGCTTTGGGCTTATCATTATCAGGGGCATCCTGAGTCATGGGGGAGATTCTGCTAGAGAAATTTTACAGTAAAGGAAACCAAAGGCTGCCTAAGACACGAGTAAATGGAGGTGGAAGAGAAGTTAGCATGACAACCACCTACTAATTGCTGAAGGTAATATTTACACCCAGAAAACAAAGAATAATTCAAGATGGGTCAGACTCCTTGGCAATAGGATCCATTCAGTTACACCATAATATAAGGCAAATCACCTTTGATAGTTACAAAGCAGGCTGGCCCAAACACCAGCAAATGTATTCTCAGGAACAATACTGCAGTGGCATGAAAATGAGTATTCCAGCTTTACCTTCTGTATTATTATCCACAGTCTGTCTCCTTCACATAAAAAATAAATAGGCTCCATATCTCAGAACAAATGGATCCCAGATTTTTCACAAGGATTGAGGTAGTTCGCTGAAAAGCTCTCATTTCCCTTCTACAGAAAAAAGAATTGGAGGGTGCCCATGACGAACGGAGGTCCTCTTTATTTTCTGCCTGTTGTCATCTGAAGTAAATCATCTCAGTAGGGAAGCAAACTGGGAGTCTAATATTCTGTCTAGAATCAGTTTTCTACCTGGGCCTGATAAACTTGCTCAGTCCTCGAGCATCCCCTCAGTGTCAGCTCTCAGGAGCCAACCAGAAAATTGCCTCCTTGACAGAAGGCAGCAATGTGCTACCAAAATCTTCTCTACAGTGCCACTGACATTACTTTCATTTTAAAATGGTTTCTGGAGATTGCACCTCAATGTAGCTGAAGGTGGAAAGAGAGTTAACATTTAAATGGCTATAAACATTCTAGTTACGTACAAACACCACCTAATGTAGCTTTTTTCATTATCTCTTGCCTACCAAGTTGTACCTTTTTCTCTGTTGGGATATGTCAGAGATATTTTTACCAGAGGGAGAATTTGTTATGTCAGTAGCCAATCTAATCACTTCCTGCCTTGAATCTTCTCATAATCACCTTTTACAGTCCTAAGAACAAAACCCCACAGTGAGCCCTTAGCTCCTTTCTCCATATATCCACTCATCACCATGTTTCTCTTTTGTAGCAGAGACACAGTGAAAAATGACAGCCATGGAGGCAGAGGGGTATCAACTGCTGTGGATAAATCAATCCATCACAAAAAAAAAAAAAAAACAATTCTGCCATGAAACTTAATCACTAAAGGTCATGTCGGGGAGTGAGGAACAGATTAAATTAGCATAGTATTAGATATGGAAAATGATTTCTGTCAAAATCATCTTTACCACAATTATAATATGTTAATTACGTATTTCATTAAGGAAGTTGATTATGGTTCACAGATGAAATCATGCAGACGAAGACACCTGGAAGGAAGCACTAGAGCCTGAAGCCTCTTCTCTCCCTCTCTCTCTCCCACACACACGCACATGCACGCACACACACACGCAATTAGGTACACACACTCTTAGGAAGAAAAGCTTTTGCTTCAAAGATTATTAAAGTGCAGCTGTGTCTGGTTAGGACAGAAAGTCACAGAAAAAAAGGAAAGCGTGGTAGGGCACTCTCATTTTTCTTCTATCAGTACTTAGAATGAACTGCTCGTTTTAAGACTATAACATCCTCTGCCTCTGGTGACATATTGGTGGCATCTAGTACTGTGGATAAAGGATTTCAGCACTGACTAATGAGATGGTAGCTGGGTGTTTTTTGTAGGGAAGAGACCATT
>VYXF01010291.1:217499-227499 GCA_013397295.1 Polioptila caerulea | reverse complement strand
AGGATGAAACATTTTAAAATAACCAAAAGGTAGATACACCAAAAAAGTCTGATGAAACATTAAATGAATGTAGTGTAACACATTATCTTTGCTTCTGCACATCCAAAAAGTGCAATGAACTAAAACATTGCATTAAGCCAAGAATAAAGCTAAAAATTAAATTGGCTTAGAAAGATCTAGTGTAGTGGTTTATGCACTAAGAACGCTGTAAATTTGGTCATTTAATAACATTCTCTTTACCTCTGAAATGCACATTAGAAGCAAACGAAGACTCATGGTAAAAAGTCAACAGAAAAGGACAGAGCTTAACTTTGTCATTTTATATGCTTATGTCTTTTTAAACACACAGTATTAATTGTTGTTTTATTTATTGTATAGTTATTCTCACTGTCTGTTTTTCAGGTGGTGTGAATACCCTGAGACATGAAATATAACAAGGTCTGTTACAGATTAAAACAGGATCCAATAAAGAAGACGTATTCAAAAATATAATACTGCCCCTTCAAATCAATAAATAAAGACAAGCATTTCATACACTAATGCATATATCTATGACCATTATAAATTAGTTGCTTGCCAGAAAATACACTTCTTAGCACAAGTGCCATTATTTAAAGTTGTCTGTTTAATGCACACTTAGTATATTTTCTCATCCAAAGCTGCACTGCATAATTAGACAACATCCATTCTTAAAAACTAAAGTAGATGCCAAAAATGTAATACATAAAGCATGACGTATTACAAATTTACATCTTCAAAAGTTATGTGTGGTTTCAGACAGAAAAAAATTGCAAAAAGATCACTATATTATAATGGCCTGGGCTTCATCTTAGCTTGCTCCATCTGTCGACTGGCAGTAATGTAAGTTATAATGCACTCATTCTTATTCAACTTCAGTGAATGGGTATTTTCCAGGGTAGTTCTATTAAGTGGACAACTAGATAGGTGTCTTAATAGTTTGCTGAATTATGGTTGTTTAAGTCTCAGTTAGATCAATGAGTTGATTGCTGGTTCTTTTCCCAGAAGACATTTATTGTCTTCTAAGGTGAACTCAGACTTCTTTCTGTATTCCCAGCATGGATGGGTTTCTGGCAACCTATTGGTCATATACACCACACTTTTATCTTTTCCATTTAGGACCCCTTGGGAGCACTCTCTTACTCCCACCCCGCCAAGATGGGTGAGAGTGTCCTACTCCTTCTACCCTTCTTTTGGCAGTATGGAGCAGCCAGGTTGGTGCCTTGGTGAGAGCTGTGGCAGCTGCCTGGGTGAGAACTGCTCCCTCATTGTCCTTCTGTGCAACAGGACACAACTGGTCAGTCAGAAAGAGCAGGAAAGTGTGGGCCTGCTGAGGGATGCAGGAGACCTAGTGACAAAGGACATGAGAAAGGTGCAAAAGCTCAATGCTTTCTTTGCCTGAGATCATTGGCAAGGTCCACTCTCAGGCCTCCCAGATACCTGTGCCTGGCAACAGGGTCTGGTAGAGTGAGGTACAACCTCAAGTAGATCATACTATGAACCAGTTTTGTGGACTGGGAAAGTAGAAAGCAATGAGTGCAGTTCAGCATCTGATGTTCCTGAGGAAGCAGGCCAGTCTTACTGTGGGAGAGCTCTCTGTCCTTTTTCAGAGTGGAGACCAGTGAGATGGAGAAAGTTCTGAGAAAATACCAGTCAGCCAGACTAATTAAAACCCTTAGAAAGATCATGGATCAAAGCTTGCAAACTGTATCCCACAGCACACTTCTGGAAAAGCTGGCAGCCCATGGCTTGGAGAGGAACACTCTTTTCTGGGTTAGGAACTGGCTGGATGGTTGGGCCCAGAGAGTGGTGGTGAGCAGTGCTGCATCTAGCTTGTGGCCAGGCATCAATGGTGTCCCCCAGAGGTCTGTGCTGGGGCCAGTCCTGTCCAATATCTTCACTGATGACATGGATGAGGGTATTGAGTCTTTCTTTAGTAAATTTGCAGACAACACTAAGCTGGGAGGGTGTGTTGATCTGTTGGAAGGTAGGAGGGCTCTGCAGAGAGACCTGGAAGTGTGGGATGGATGGGCAGAGTCCAATAAGATGAAGTTTAATTAGTCCAAGTTCTGAGTCCTTTTTGGCCACAATAACCCACTGCATCATTACAGGCTGGGGTCAGTGTGGTTGGACAGTGCCCAGGCAGAAAGGAATGTGGGGGTGCTGGTCAACAGCCAGCTGAACGTGAGCCAGCTCTGTGCCCTGGTGGCCAAGGAGGCAAGGGGATCCTGGCCTGGATCAGGAGCAGTGTGGCCAGCAGGAGCAGGGAGGTCATTCTTCCCCTGTACTGGGCACTGGTGAGGCTGCACCTTGAGTGCTGTGTCCAGTTCTGGCCCCTCAGTTTGGGAAGGATGTTGAGACTCTGGAGCGTGTCCAGAGGAGGCAACGAGGCTGGTGAGGGGCTTGGAACACAAACCCTGTGAGGAACAACTGAGGGAGCTGGGGGGTTTTAGCTTGGAGAAAAGGAGACTCAGAGGTGACCTTCTCACTCTCTACAACTACTTGAAAGGAGGGTGTAGTCAGGTGGGGGTTGGTCTCTTCTCCCAGGCAACCACAGGCAGAATGAGAGGACACAGTCTTAAGCTTAAGTCTTAATTTCTGGGGGAAATTTAGATTGGACATTAGGAAAAAGTTTTTTACAGAAAGGGTGATAAAGTATTGGAATGGTCTGTCCAGGGAGGTGGTGGAGTCACCATCCCTGGATGTGCTTAAAAAAGATTGTGTGTGGCACTCGGTGTCATGGTTTAATTGAGGGCATGGGTTGGACTCGATGATCTTGTAGGTCTCCTCCAACTTTGTGATTCTGTGAGACACTCATTGCTAAGTGCACAAAGAACAGAACAGCTAACAATGCACCGGGATTTACCAAAGGCACATTGTGCCCAAAAACAGGCACTACAGCATTAAGATGACTGGCTTGGTAAATGGTAAAGGGAATGCAGTGGATGTCATCTACCTTAAATGAAGCATGGTCCTTTTCACTGTCTCAGTAATGTCACTGCTGATAATTGGAAATATATAGACTGGAAGGAAGACTGTATGTTGGATAAAATCTGTGTGGACTGTCCAGGCCTAAAAAACAATCATTGGTGTTTTGAAGACCAGGTGGTGGATGATTACTGGTGGCATCCTTCAGGGACTGATACTGAGGCCTGTGCTCTTTATTATCTTCATTAACACTCTGAGTGAAGGAATGAGTTGGGATGAACCTTTGTCAAGATTCTGGATGACACCAAAGTGGGGATGGGGTGGGGGATCACGGTTGTGGAAGCTGCCAGTGGAGGCTGGGAGCAGGGCTTCCAGTTAGAGGGACCTCAAGAGACTGCAGAAAGGGACTGACAGAAACCTCAAGAAGTTCAAAAAAAGCAAATGCAAAGCTCTGCTTTAAGGGTGTGAAACTGCACTGCTACAGGAGAATGAGTGACTGGCCAGGGCATCTCCAAAAAAGCATCTGGGAATCCTAGTGGACAAGTTCAGTGTGAATAAGAGAGGTGGGGGCAAGCTGCATTAGGATGAGTATAGCCAGCAAGTCAAGTGAAGTTATTATTTCCTGCTGTTCAACCCTTGGGAGATCCCATCTGGGTAGTGCCCAATTCTGGGACTCTGTTGCAAAAAAAGACGTAGACAGTTTGGAGAAAGTCTGACAGAGAACCACTAGGCTGGTCAAGTCACATGAGAAGAGGCTGAGAGGATGGTGCATAATTGGGGGGTGAACCTATTTGATAACTCTAACTACCTGTTGAAGTCTACAGAGGAAAAGGAGCTACACTGCTCCCAGTGCAAGAACTGGAGGCAAGGAATCAAGCAGCAGCAATAAAAATTCCAATGAGACACACTGTAAAAATTCTTCATGGTGAGAGTGATCGAGCACTGTATCAGTTTGCCTGTCTCCATCTTTGAAGGCATTCAGAACTTGACAACACCCTGGGCAAGCTAGACCTAATTCTGAAGTTGGTCTTACTTTGGGCAAGAAGGTAGACTAGATAACCTCCATAGATTCATATTTGTACTGAAGTTCTGATTGCTTATTATAGTTACTTCAGGCACTACTATTCTGTGGCATTTCGGCTCTGCTTCTTGCCTCACCTGGCAGGCAGCTTGTGCCTCTCAGCAGCTTTTGCACAATGCCACAGCAGAGCAAAGGCTAGTGGGCTGTACAAGCTGGCCAACACGCCAGGAGTCTTTGTGCTTCTGCCTGTTAATCACAAGGTGCTATTGAGGTGTGTGAGCTGGCCAGCCTGCCAAGAGCCTGTGCATCAGACACACAAAGAGAAATGAGCTAGAAGCAGATTGCAGAGATGGGTCCCAGTGCTGAAAGGGGCAAGGCCTGATCCACCCATGGCAATTAGTGCAGTCAAATCAGATCCACCAGCAACAAGGTAGACCAGAGCTTATTGTCTCACCTTCCTTCTGGCCTGGTCACCCCCTCCAAACCCCATCATGCAGGCACTCTCATTTTTATTGGGAGGGGAATGAGAATCACAAAGTGTTATATTGAATTATTTTATATTATAATAATCATATTTTTGTATAGATTATATATACTATATTATATAACTTCTATTATGTTAAATCATAGTATGTGTTGCTCTTGAGTCGCTTTCCCAGTCTGGAAGTCTCCATGCTGCCATCATATTTTGCTCTCTGCAGGTGTCCATCCAGTCCATGAGATAGCTGAAGAGGCAAACAAGGCTCACACTTTCCTCCTTCTTCCCTCAGATGTAGTGCAACAAATTTCATTAAGTGTCTGAAATTGGAAGTGGGTATCATAGCTTCAGGAGAACTGGGAATGGGGTCAGACATGAAGTCATCTCTCAGTAACCTACTCTTTTCTATTGTAGAGACACTCATGTTGGAGGAGAGCAGCATGGAAAGGTAGGACTGGGTCCATAGCATCTCATACTTAAGGACAGATACCTGCTCATACCTGAGGCAGGGGGATCTCTGTCTTGGTATGTTTACCCCTGTAAATCAGCGTGGCGCTGATTTGTAAATGATTGGCCTCATTTACTGCATTCCTCTCTGCAAACTGAGCTTGTGCTAGGCTGCTGGAGCCCAGCCTCACTTTCCTCCAGCTGCTCACTTCCAAAAAATTATTGACATTGCCTCCAGCCCTTGGATGTTAGTGGTATTTTTGTTTTATATCTTTCCTAACAAGTTGACACAACTTAACAATGTTGGTCTTGTCACCAGATTATTCTTCTAAATGAGACAGTTATTCACAGTGAGTCATTGAATATTTTACAACATGGTTACAGTAGCTGCTCCGACAGGTACCTGTGTATAGATGAGAGTGTATGTACTGTCACAGCACTGTCATATAGGAGATGTTTGCTCTACCTTTATTTATACAAACCACTCAACCCCTCCTCTCCCTTGCTCACAGGCTGCCCTTTAATTCTCACGGCACCATCTTTCCTCCTTGTTACTCAGGTGGATGCACAGAGATCGCCTCACTGCTGCTGTACCTCTTGGGCTTCATCAAGTGTTAGGGGAAAATATCTGTTGTTTATATCGTGCAACTGAATATGTGACCTGTAGACAGTTTATTTCCTGGCAGACCAGCGAGCTTTGGAAGAGGGATTCTTTCCTTGAAGAGGGGATGGCTCTGAAAAAAGTTCTTTCAATTTTTCCCTTTACACAGTCCTGCTGGATTTATTTTTCTGCTTCTTTGAAAGGACTTTATGGCCAAGAATAACCAGAATATCTGCCCATTTGCTTATAAAACCACTCTGTGGGTATCTGAAAATAAAGACATCTAGTACCTTCCCCCGGCCCTGTAACCATCCCAAGGGAATGAGTGTGTGTGTGGGTATGTGTGTGTACCTGTGTGTGTGTAACTCTACAGCAACTCTCTGGTTTGCCCAGGGTTTAAGGGATAAGAGCTTAAGTGAAACTCATCCCAGATTTTTGGTACTCGTTAGTGATCAGAAAGCCTTGTTTATCATCTGCACTATGTGGCAGGACATCAGAACCGAACCACTTGTCTTGTTTGCAAGGTGTTTTCTCTCCTTTTTAATGCCTGTGACAAAATCTGCTTCTCAGAAATTGTGTCGCTTTAATTAATTCACATTTTAAACATACTTTGAGGTTCACAGGCACGTGTGCTACTTGAATATAAACTATGCTTTTAAGAGTTTGTTATTTCTTTGCACTATTTGGGTTATTTTTTCTCCTTTTTTTTTTTTTCCCTGGAAAAATAATTGGCCCAGAACTAGTTAAATAGCAGGAGAGTCGGAGCAACAGCTAAAGGGCCTCTATTCTCTGTCATCTTGTACCTTGCACCTTGTCAGCAACACCTGTAAAGAGCTGGTGTAAAACGGCAACATGCAGCTCTGCTGGTACTTTACACCCTTTTGCACAGAGTGAACAGACTACACAAGGTGCAAGGCCCAAAGGCCTGTGTTTCTGCCCATTTGGGATATGCTCTTTGCATCAAATCTTGAGATTTCTTCCTTTTATTAAAGTAAACCCAAAGGGTCCCCTAGAGGCATAGCCAATATTCACTCCTTGTGGGCACACAAATCCAGGATTAGCCTGTGGCTGTTCCCAGGGAAAGTGTTTGCTAGTGAAGTCTGAGCTAGTGTTAGGCAGGTACCAACACTAATGTAGAAGAATGTAGAAGACCTGCTCTGGGTGTTTATTCATCTGAATTAGATGAATGGAATGCCTCTGGAATGCCTATTTGTGTACCCTCAGAGTTTAAAACTCCGTTTTGCTTGTGTCCTTAGATACTCTGTTTATCTGAAACTGATTTTTCTTTCACATTACTGTGAATCCCCTCACAAGTCAGGAGGATCTGACACTGAAATTATTCTCTGCTGATTTCTTCCAAATTGCCAATTCCCTAAAACTGTAACATTTTGGGTCTTTTTAAATGCCAGAGTTTCACTTTTGCTAGGCGAAGCAGAGAAGACTGGTAAAGGAATAATTATTAAAGCTAGATCTGAAATTATTCCAAGTCTGTGAATCTGCTCCTTTGCAGGAAGACAGTGCTGAATCTAGCAGCTTCCATAGCTTGCTTCTTTGCAGAGGTCCTCTAAGGGTAAATTGAAGCAAACCAAATGCCCACCATCAAAACTCACCTGAATTCCAATGCCTACACCTCATTTTGAATCTAAGTCCAGATTTAAAGAAGATAAAGGAGGTCTGTCCATGTACAGAAATATCCTAAGATGGCTAAAAATAATCAAAAAGCACTTGAATAAATTCTCATTAATAAACTAAAATTTATCATCTGGCTTTTCTGACACTCTGATGATGAAAGATTCAAGGTGCAGATATTACAGATACACAGATGTCTGTCATAAATAATAGAAATTATTAATATTATTATTAATGTGTTTTATACCTAGAGGGTCTAACTGAGATAAGAGTCCCATTCCCTGTGCATGCAGTCAGACACTGAAGTTTGCCACATAAGTAGAGAATAAAGGCAAATAGACAGAATCAGAAAAAAAAAATGCAAGGCACAAAACAGGATCAATCTTGGGCTTTTTCAAAGGAACTTTTTCAGGGAAACCTGAATTATCCTTGATTTTCAAAGGAAGACTGAGAGCCTACCTCTTTCATCTTATTGAAAACCTCAGCCTGACAGACTTCTCTGAGGCCATGTGGGAAGCCCATGTACAGGGGCAAAACATGTCCAGGCACAGCAGCGCAATGCAAATCTCTGGAATGCTTTTGCACAGGAATAGCGTTTCTTCATACAAAGAACTGTGTTTGGGCTCATGTCTAGCTTAGATTAAAGAGCAGTGCATAAACATCTATCTTTGTTACCACCACAACCATGAATTTTAAGGGTTAGTCATCCCCGAGACCTGGAATGGCTCATTCACATGAGACAGAAATATTTCATTCAGCCTTGCACTCCTGGAAGGCTGACATTCCTGGGCAATGAAGCTCCTTTTTTACCTTTCTTTTCTTTCTCGGTGAGTGATCTTGACTGCATTTTCACCAAAACAGAGATGCAATATCTCACAAAGTGGTGCACTGCATGTTTCTGCCGGCATTCATTGGCTGTGCCTCGCGTGTAGGGCAAAGGCTTAGCCTCTAAGATTTGTTGGCAGCCTCCTGCTCTTTGTTCTTCAGAATATGAAAATAGTGTAAATAGCAGCATCTGCAATTGCTCCTGCTGCTCTGACTGCCAGCCAAGTCAGATCCCCCTCCCCTCAGAGAGCAGTCCACATGCTGCACACAGGACTGGACCGGGGAGGAATTATATGCGGTGAGAGTGCAGCCTCAGGAGTGCTGTGAAGAATACGGGCCATCAGACAGGAAGGCAGATAGACTGCCTCCGAGTTCAGCTATTCCCAAATGAAATTTAAAAAAAATCTCTTCCTCACATCATGAGTCTTATATATTTTTTTAGGATTTTTGTGTCTAAATCTATCTTGCTACCAAAAATGTTTTAAAGAAAGGGAGAGAATAATTCACTCACTGTTTCTCCTGTGCAAGCAGAGCTCTATTCCAAGAGCAACCAACCTTTCTGTCATGATCCAATACCTTCCTATACATATTCTTACACTGAACCCATCATGACACTTCAGAGATTTCAGCAGCTGGGCTCAGGTTCACTGTTTTTCTGTTTATATTGTGGCTTTAAGCAATTTTAAATGTGCATGTGGAAATGAAGTTTAAGAAATGCTGAAAAGTGATTAGTGTTTTTTCCACCATATTCATACACATGCATACATGCATACTATACACTGCATGTATCTGTCTCAATAGATTTTCTTCCCTCTCCAACTCAGGTTGAAACGAGACTTTAGTCCTTTTTCATGTGGAAGGCATTCAAAAATACCTGTTTGTCCATCTGAATTCTGTAAAAGAGGAGGAACAGTGTGTAGGCAGGGTGAGACGTTCATTTACGGTCTGCAACAAGGGAAGCTGGCAAGGAGCCCTGGGGTGAAACACGTGTCCCAGAGAGATGTTGTTGATGGAAGGGTTCTGCAAGCTTCTTTCTAGCCAGCCCTATCAGACAGTGCCACCCCAAAAGCAAACCCTTATCATGCAAAAAATGACATGTCAAGGTCAGGGATATAAATGAATTGTCAAAGTATCTCATAGGCAGGCAGCTGGCTAGACTCGTTGTCAGCTGATGGCAAGATTAAAGCCTTAAAGTTTGTAAAAGAATTCAAGTTCTTCCTTGGCTACACAGCAGCTGTCCTGAGCTGATGCTCTATCATGAGGTTCTTATTTTGCAAGCAGAAAGTTCTTATTTTTAAGGAAGAAATTAACTATCTTTTAAAATTTTGTTTCTAACCTCTCCTCCTTTCTCTCTTAACGCAATCTTTCAACTCTAAACCAGCAGCATAGCAACCAGTCTCATCTGTCTTCAGAGATCTGAGCTTCATTGTGAGCCCACCTTAACACTAAGATTCACAGCTTTCAACAACATCATTCTCCAGTATTTATTTTTTTTACTTGCATCATTCCAACACATGCCAACCTCTAGCACATAAAATGCTTGGCTCAGAGGAGCAGACGTATACAGCTGCACTGTAATTGTAAAAAAAAAAGCAAGCTAATAACTCTTCAGTGCATTCAAAAACTCTGCTCATTGCAGAAGTCTGGGCAGATTGGCTCATGGTGCAGAGGCATAGATTACACAGTGCTTAATGACTAAAACTGGAGTGCTAATATAGCCCAAATACGCTCTACCTTCAAGAGAATGAGACTTTTTTCTTCCTCACAACAAGTGGATTTTAACCCAACAACAGCAGAATATTTGAGGAAAGCCAAGTGTGCACTATGTAAACACAGAGGACTGCAGTGGGAACCTAAACCTAAGAGCTATGTTCTTTTAGCAAGAGGGGAGGATTATCCTATGGGAGAAATGGCCAATAGCTCAGATTTTTGATGCCAATCACTCATGCATGAGTTATAGACCAGTGATTCCTTGTAGAAATTATCTACCCAGTAGTTTTCAACAGTGAGTCCATTTTCAGGAAATTGTGAACTGCTCTTTGGGGAAAAAAAA
>VYXF01010291.1:96373-217460 GCA_013397295.1 Polioptila caerulea | reverse complement strand
AAAAAAAAAAAAGAGGAAAATGCATTAAAAAGATAGTTTCTTTCAAATTATCCTAAGTGTCTTCCTGTGTGTAGTTTGAAGATAACTTTTCAATATTAAATCTGCACAGACTATGCTCTAAGATTTTCTCTGGTTTAAGTGAGTGAAAAACTGGAAATCATATTGAAAAGCAGTGTTCTTATTTGTACAAAGATTATCACATTTGCAGTACAGATCTAACATTCACAAAGGCAGGCAGAATGGCACATGCTGTGAGCATACCACTCCGGCTTAAAAGCTTTAATTCAGGAAAGTTGCTCTATTGAGGAAAAAAAAGAATGTAAGCACTTGCCTAACAAGGACTGTTTAAACTGCTTTTCTAAATATGGGTAGATTGGAGCATGCACTGAAGTGGTTTCCCACACCAAGGGATTACACCTCCAACAATTATATAAATATAATTTTGAATCTAATTCAGGGAAACAGGACTGTGCCTACTCCTCCTCTGGATATGCACTCCTCTTTCAGTCACACATGGACATTTGCCATGAGCTGTGCATTCAGTGGCCATTCGACCCTCTGAAGGACCAGGCTGGGAGTGGTCCTGGCATGGGCTGATAACCCGGATGCAGCTGCTGCACACCATAAATGCACTGGCATGGCCAGAAAAATCAGTAAGCCATAACCTACCCTGAAAACTGCACGGGGTGAAGCAGGGAAGGCTTTTGAAGAAATACATAACAACCCTTCTAGAGCTGTAAACTGCGGCCTCAGGTTTCACCATGTGCTGGCAAGCTGGAGATACAGAGGAACCTTCTTTAGGTTGTCCAAGGTTTACTAAGGGAAAGAGGACCTGCAGCTTTAGAGACAGCCAAGGTGTCTATATCTAGCATGGAGAACCTTTTCTTTAGCTGGCTTGAAGCTGGGTCAGTGCAGATATACTGTTTGCACCCAAGGATGTTAACCACAACAGAGGATGAAATAAGACACGTATATGTAATGAAAAACAGAGTACATAAGAAAAAAGGGAAAAAAGGAAAAAAAGGAATATATATATATATATATATATATATATATATATATATATATATATATATATATATATATATATATATATATATATATATATATATATAGATATATATACATATGCATACACATACAAAGATTCAAAGCATTTTTTTGTCCCTATTGACGATTAACACATTGGCTAAGACTATATTTTCCTGTAGCTTTTGGATTTATTTAACATTTTCAAACATTTAGGACACAGTCTGGAAACCAAGCTGACAGACACCCCCCTTGAGCGATACTGGTTTGCCACTGACCTCGTGCACCAGTCAAAAAGAATAGCCTGCTCCATCTTTTACCCTGGCACGTGACTTCAAAAAAATCAAACAAGGGTTTCTCATTACACTTATTAAATTTGAGTATGGCTTGTTATTAATCGACTGAGGTAAAACAAAACCCTCCCGCTGTAAAACATAATTATTTAAGCTAAAGTGCTGATGACTTAAAATGCCATGTTATAGCACATAATCTATGCTGAAATAAAAGATAGAAACACCTGCTTTTGGCCTAATTGCACTGAATTCAGTGCATTTGGTATGAACAGAAAAATGAGACTTGAGAAGAATGCTGGATATGAGTGCAGTGTTTTATCAGTCACCAGATGCCAAAGCTTTCCCTACCCCTGTGGATGTAGCCATCAATAGGCTACACCAATAAAGCCTTCCAGGTCCATGCCCATGACTAATAAAAGAGCAAATAAAAGTATTTACCTCTTATGTAGGAGCAGCACAGTAAGACATGCTTTACATATATTCCCAAGGATGCTTGTAGCAGGGTGGGTTTCTTGCAGTATCTTTATTTCTCAAGCAGTTTCCAGTTTTCTGGTGTACTTTAATTTGGAGGGGGAAAGGGCTTCCTATTAGTAAATAATTCATCTATCATACTTGTATTTAAGATTTATGAAGTGACTTTGCTTTACCAAAGAGCATTGCAAATGACTGGCTAGTTCATCCCTTCTGATTTTTTTTTTTGCCAGAGAAGAGAAAGTTGGTTCAAATAGTCCAGAAATCTGTCAGAGGAGGAGGAAGCTGAGTGTGGCACTGTCATCCTCCCCTTTGCCTCTTTGGCTGTGTGTATGAATTCTACCTGACTGGAGGTCCACTGAGATTTGGGGCTGAGAAGGAGCTCAAGTAAAATGTGTGTTCTGGGCAGTCATGAACCCAGGAGGAGCAACATTATATGTGGCATAAATGTCTGATAAACCCACATGGGAATAGACATGGAAGCAATGACTTGGATTAATCAATAGCAGCTGCTAGATTCACTTTTATGGTATTGTATCTCATGAGGTGTTTTGGTGTGTAATGGGTCCTACAGGATTTGTGGCAAGCAGTGTTGTTTGGGGGGAACATTGTAAAGGGTCTCAGACCTTCTCCAAATGCATCAAAAATTTTTGGGGTTTTACTGGAGTCTCCTAATGTTGATATCCTCATAAATTTTTGTGGCTGAGGTGGAGGTTTTCAAGGTTAAATCACCAGTGACTAATGATGAACATTGTGCAGCCTCACCTTTATGCACCTTCTTTGCAAGGCAGAGTTAAACCCCTAAATTATGCATTTAGGCTCCCCTTCAAAATCAGAAAAGTCTGCTGCCTGAGAGTGCCTTGTCACAAGCTGACATGCTGAGCCAGGAACCAGTAGGAAATGGTTTATCCTGTAACTCTGTAAGGATTAATTATCATGGGGACTAGTCTCCAGGCTTCCTTTTTATCCTGCCAAATGCTTTATCCAAGGGTAAGAGAATCACTGACATTTTTCCCCCAGCTTTGTTTATTCAGTGCCCTTTTCCCCTTCTTTTGGTGGTGAATACCACCTCCCCAGTCAGGTCTCCTCTGCAGGAGGGTATTTGAGCTGGAGTCAGCCCCATGAGAGAGTGTGAGCCCATGAGCATGTGCCCCAACCCCTAAGCTGGAGGACAGACCTCTGCTTGTAAGAGAGGCAGTCGAAAGAGGGGGAGGAGAAACAGCTCCTATTTCCAGGAGGCTCTGAATGGACACACATATATTAGGCATGCTTGGAACCTGCACTGAAACATTAAAGCATTTCCACAGAAGCTATTTATCATAGCATAAAGACATGCCCTAACAAAAATTAACTTGCTGGTAGGGTCTTGCTTTGCACAAGTGTTTGTGCCCCTTTCCTTCTTTATATTCTGCAGGGTACAGAAAGGTACAGCCAGAAAACAAATCAAGAAGTTTTGGGTTTTTTTCCCTGACTTGACATTGTCCCACACAGGAGATTATTTCCTTTTAAAGCTCCTCCTGTGTAAACACAGAGGTACTTGCCTTTCCTATGCTGTTCTTGGCATTGAAAGGGGATTACTCTGGTGGATCCTGCTTGTGACAGAATGGAACTTGACAATAAACAAAGAAATGGCATCCTAAGTAAAGGAGATTTCACTGTGAGCATGTGCCTATATTGACTATATTCACTGTCCAATTCCTCACCAATCCACCTCATTCACTTCTATAACACAAAACATGGGTATGTAAACCACACCTTCTACGAAACTTCTGTTTGCAGTCAGGAAAAGGCAAAATTCCAGCAGAATGTATTGATATGGATACCATGGACCTATATGCACACCCCGAGGTTTTGCAGGCACCTATTTACGAGCCTACATTGGGACCCAGAACAGTTGCTGTAGGTGCAGCATAAACTCAGAGAAGAGTGCTTCTTCCTCCGTGTAGCTTGGATATATGCTCACCATCACTCCATAGGCTCTGTGGACCTCCAGGCTGGAGCTGCCCTTGTGGAGGGCTGAGGGAAGCCCTAGGGAATGAGGGTCCTGAGCACAATTGTGTTTACAAACAAGTAAATCATCTGTGCGATGTGTTACCTACGAGTTCAGCTGATACCAGCCACCCTTTCTGCCCAGAGCAGTTGTTTCTTCCACAGAAACAGATCTCCATCCAGCATAGACCTCTTCAAATGCTGGCAGAATTGGCACTGAGGCTCAAGAACACCTGGGCATGTTCGTGATAGGACAGCGCTATTAGAGCCATCACAGTAATGTCTGGTGCATCCAGAACACTCATGTCTCAGCACCAAAATGACACTGTCCCTTTCTCCCTATTTTTTTTCCTTTTTTTTTTTTTTTTCTTTTTTGGTAGAGGAAGATCATCCAGAATCAACCCAGTAAAAAGAATTGTCATAAAATCTCACACCATTGACTTGTAAATGGAATTGAATCTGTGGAGTCTACATAATGATCCTATCAAAAAGGGAAAGAGCTATCACATTCATATAACAGATGAGATATGAAATGACTACTATGGCAGATGAACACCCCAGAGGTATTTTGCTTTATTCTACTCACTGCGTTTATATCTCCAGTTTCTCTAATTGTAGTTATTTTTTTCCTCAGGTCTCAAGACAAGAACAGAAAGACTTTCTTTTCTGTCTTTCTTTCTTTCCTTTTTTCCTTTTTTTTTAACAAATAACCTCATACAGAAGTCAATAATATAAATACTTATGTTTCCAAGGTCAGCGCTGGGGCTTTATTAAAACTGATTTTTCACAACGCATTTCTCTGCTGTTGCTTCTGCTGTTGCTGCTAGAAACCTTACAGTCATTTCCCCTTCCCTATAATCATCATTTGGGCTGCTGAGAAGTTAAAGTACTTGCAGAAGACAGGGGCCAAGAGTGACAGGCTCACCTTCTTCACTAAAGAAATTGCCCTGCTTAGGAAAATCAGGTGCAAAGCCCTCCTCCCAGCCCTTCTAACCCTCATGCATTCCTTTACATCTCTTACCTCCATCCCTTTCCCCCTTCTCCCCTGGCCCCCTCTGTTCAGCATTTTGATTAGTGACTACTTAAAATAATCAGAACAGCCACTTAACTGGCAGTCTCACACTCGCACCTGAAGCTAAAACACAGTGTCATAAAAATGAAAAGTCATCAGAATCGCAAAGACTGCTGTTTGCATGCAGCTGCCAGAAGAATATATTCATACAGCAGTGATTGTGCAGCACTGCTGTTAGTCAGCACGGGCTGGATTAGTACACAGACCCTTCTATCACTGCCCTCCAGGGATTCACACCCTGGGTTTAATTAGGGTTTGTGCCTGGTTTTGCTTCAGAGAGACGCTGAGTTAAGTGCAGCCCCAGTGTATTGCGCTGGACGACCTCTGTCTATATGGAACATGCTCCTGCTGTGGCATGCACAACACACAGGCAAACCCCTCACACACATTCTCCTGCCCTTTTCTATACATTATTGCCAATATTACAGTGCACAAGCTGGAGGGTACCACTTAACCGTGTGTTCTGTACTTATTAAACACTGCTGGCCACAGGGAATGAAATGAGCCAGGGCTCATTCCCAGGAAGGGTTGTTGTGGCACTCTTTAATTGTATAGAACAATTTCATCCAACGTGATGTAATGAAGATCTATGGAGAAAACCAACCTTTTCCCTTGAAGACAATGCCAATGTTTTTTAATTTTTATTTCATTCGCTAATAAGTTGAGAGATGAAAAGCAGGATGTGATCTTCCAGCATATTCTATGTACCACATTAACCCCTATAAGCCTGTGTTTTCTCTGTGAGCATATTAACAGTAAACAAGGTAAAGAGTGGACAGCAAACAAAGAGAACAAAACTTTGAGAGTTAAAACTGTTGCTAAATCAATTCTTCATGTCTCTTTCCCTTTACTAAAAGGAAGGGAAATGTCCCAAACTGTGCCCAGAACATAGATAGAACCTTTGAATTACAGAGTGGTACTGAAAGTGTAGTGCCGCTAACCTTAATCTTATTTAAAGTTTTTTATTCTCTGTCATTGTTTTTGGTTTAAAAGGCCCTCAAGGAAGTTTGTGAAATGTGTATTAGCTTCCTGAAAGAGCAGTTTTCTCCTAGATAAAGAAATATTTAAAGACTATCCTAAAGTCCCTTATTGTGAATGGCATTTTTTCCATTGATTTCAGTGAGCCTGGATAAGACCTTTAGGCAGTTGTCTATAAGGGACAAATTTGCTAACTTTATGTCTTCAGCTTAGATTGAATAAAATTAGAGACAAATTATGAAAGCTGTGCAAAATCAGAACAAGTAGAGTGACTTGTGTTATGATAACTTGCTTCCCTTGAGCTGGCTTTGTCTCACCTTCCTTGGTGTTTTCTTACAGTGGGTAAGAGAGATGTAGGCTTTGAGCAGGGCAGCGCTGCACAGAAGAGCACAGCAGCAAACTGGGGATAGAAAACAGACAAAATGCTGGCTACCATAACCAGCACTGAGCTCGGGGTTGCTATGAAGGGTAGCCTACATGGATTTTACAGATTTAGTCATATAGAAAAATTTTCCCCCTTTTTGTATTGACCACTGTTACTTGCATAATTTCATTGAAACTCAAATCCTTCTCTTTTCAGTCCTTCTTACCAGTGTCCCTGTGTGAGCCTTGTTCAAGAGAAATTGAGAGGAAAGCAGAAAAATGGCAGATTTGAGAGGATGTGAGGGAGGAAAAAGGCTAGAAGGGAATAAGGTATGAGATAATCAAGTACAACCAAGGAAAAAGCATGAAAATATTTGCTTGCTTATAACAAGATCCCAGAATTCCCTGAATCACAGATAAGAAGTTTGACTATGAGGAAAAAGCTAAACTCACATCCAGTTAAGGACTGAGGCGGGGCAAATCTTAAAGATCTCCACTCTTGCAAAGGTTGAGATGATCACTCTGAAGTCTAAGCTAGCAGCCTGAAAAGAATAACAAAGCAGGAAGGAAGCATAGCACACCTTGTTAAAAGAAGGAATGAGGTTTAAAACCTTTTTTAAATTTTAATGGCTGCCAGCCCCCCTCCCTATAAGATGAGAGAGAGAATTAGAGCAGAAGGCTCCATTACTTTTTCTCCAGCAACTTTGGTATCTCCTTACTACTGACTGCACTCACTACTTCACTTAGCTCCCACAGAGGACATCCTGGATCCCCTCCCTCATACCACAGCCCCAGAGAGCAGTGGCCTCCCAAGCCTGCACCAGCTGAGCTGGCACCTGCTGTGCAGCAGGTGGTGGCCATGCCCCTCCCAACCCTCTGCCCTGGGCTAGCAGAGGGAAACCCTCTGTGTCTGCCACCATGGCAGGGCTCCAGGGAGGTGGAAGCTGTTGAGCCAGATTACACAAGCACCAGGGGACTTGTAAAGCTTTTATTGGCATTTAAATACATATTTAGAGACTGTTCTGCACATGTAGTATTTAATTTCCACACCTGCTTATTTGTTATTATTGAAGTCTATGATTAAGCATCTTAGAATCCCCGTTTTTATAAGACCCCATGCATATGAATATCACTGAAAGACCAAGAGTTTGTCACTTTGGTGCATGAGAGGGAGCCCAGGCCCCAGTAGATAAGGACCTCTTCCCACAGGCATGTAGATCTGTTCATTCAGCCTGCACTGCAGCATGGGAGACCAAGACCTGTGTCCACCTTTCTCCTGCAGCCAGACTTTGGCAGATGCTGTCGCCTGACCCAGTTCTCAAGGACAATGGAGGATTCCTGCCTTCTTAAAGGTGCAACTGTCCCTTGTTTAATCTATCTAATAACCTCAATATTCGTCCATTTCAAATTTTTATGAAAACAAAAGTTTTTTCCTTCATGGAAAATCCACACCAAATTAATATGCATTGCAAGATATTTTTCTGATGAAAAAGACCTAATACTTCATTGACCTACACCTTGCAACCAGTCTGTAGCTACAGGGGTTAATGTTTTTATTAGGCATAGAATAGGTAAGATCTTGGTCCAGGATAAAGACTAACTGGGGTCCCTTCCACACCTGTCTCTTCCATACAGGAACCTACATGGAAATACTAGGAGACTTCTGATTTGGGTTTCTACAAGTGAAACGACCCTCCAAAAGGGTGATAAAATGGTCCAGCTCTTTAAAAGAAGAATTTTACCATTTACACTCCATCCAGATCTTCCTACCCCTGCAACAGGGCCTGCAGGGTCCTCTCTTTGTCATGCCGACAGTGTCTCCAAGCATGGTGTTCCAAGCAGAATTGCCTCATCTTAACTCATTCAGATGCTCTTCCTGTGAGTCAGAAGCATGAACACACTGGCTGATGTCTCCAGCCTTCCTGCCCCTTCCCCAGCCACTCAGCAGGGATACACAGCCTCTGGCAGAGGACAGTGCCAATTGTGCATAGGGAGGTGCAGGGGGGAGACCAGAGTGGGAGAGCAAAGCGTGATATGCTTTGTCACCTTGCAACAGTCACTAAGTTCTTTTCCTTCTGCTTTTGCAAGGCCTTGCTCACCTCCCACAGTCTAGACCCCAACAGCATTTTATTTTGTCAACTGGATATAACCTGTAGGTAGCAGGTAAAAATTCAGGGAGCTGCTCACTCGCAGTCATTCACTCGCATCGGGTTTTCAGTGCCTTCTCATGGGAGCACTTTTAAGAAGTCTTTCTCACATGCTCACATCTAAAAGTGCTCTGCTGGTCAGAGAGGTTCAGGCAGGGCAGGTCTTAGCAGTAGTATTTTCATGTAGAGGAAGAACTGCACCACAGCTAACAATAAGCACTTCTTCAAGAGCTAATTGAAGATAGAATGTATAACACCATCTGTAACCAGCCATCTGGTGATTCCCAATAACACTGCCTTCCACACCACAAGGAGGGGAGGAATTTATAGAATAGCAATCTAATTTGAACAATCTGATTTGGATAAAACGTGAGCCCCTCTTTGCCACCTCCTCAGCCCTTTTCCGTATTCAAACTGTGTGAAACCGCAGCTCTTGGGATTTAAAAAAATTGTTGTAGGACTGTGAATAATAATGATGATGATAATCAGAAATGTATTTATTAGTTACCTTTGAACTTTCAGATTCCAGCCGGACAAGATGCAGGAAACTAAGACCTCAGGAGAGTCTTTTTTCACAGAAATGACAGACCAGTTTTGCAATCCCAGGGGACAGTGCTAGCAGAGATAAGTATCTAAAGTTAGGAATGATTATCTGAGTTGAACTTACAAACCTTCTGTAGTTCACCATCATTCCCTATGCCTTCTCTTACTAATACATAAAGAAACTGTAAATTAATGACCACCAACCTGTCAGTTGTGAATCAACAATATATTTTACTCACAGGAATGCAAAATCAAAACAAATCCCCCTCAAACACCAGGGGTTTCTGATATACTCTTGGAACACAAAAACATCTGACACTATTTTTGCCACATATCATTAGTGAAATTTGAACCTGTGCTGAATCCTCAAGCGGCCCTTTCTTTAAACTGTGAGAGAATTTTAGCAACTGCATTTGGTACCCTTGCAAACACAGGCAGAGACTGGCAATATGGACAGACCTCTACTTTTTGCAACACAAATGGCACCAACTATAATAAATATGAGGAGTGATTCCCAAACCGAAGACTGGCAAATAGTTACCCAGCTGCTACAGAAATAGCAAGATAGATTTTTTTTTTTTTTTTAAAGAAAAGAAATTAAATGAAATGGATATTAGCTGGAAACATCTGTGTTCACCACAGAGCAAAATGCATATTCAGCAGCCAGTTTATTGGCTCTTTAGAGGATGTGAATGGTGCATTGTAAATAATGACACGCCTGTAATAAATTCCCAGTAAAAAAGAGAGGGGGACTGAGCCTGTTCCTCCCACAATTCACATTTCTGGGTCCCTGCTGTGAGTGATGATTCACAGCAGTCACAAATTCCTGTTTTCAAAATGCTATTGTATACTCCAGGGCTTTCATTAAGTTTTACACTAGCAAGGGAAATTTAAAACTTGAGAGAGAGAGAGAGAGGCTCTGTGGTGACATTCATTTAACACTCACTGTACTGCACTGATAGATGTGATAGGAGGGTGCATGTCAGGAATCAGTCTGTGTTGCTTTCTTTAAATGTAAAGAATGGTGCACGAAACCCTGACAGTGTGTAAGAAACAATTCAAAAAAACACCAAAATTGTGACTTGACAGCTTTTGTGTTTTGGAGTGTATAAAACATTGCATAAATGTATTGGGCTTTAGCATTTAATTTGTGCTCCTACGGGACAGGCAGCTGTCTTAATTTCCTTCTTGATGCAAGTATATCAGGTCTGTGAGTGTTATGTATAAAAGATGTACTTTTGCAGCCTCACAGCTCCAGGACTGAGCTAGCTGCAAAGAAAGATCTCGTTGCAGAGATCTTTTCCTGTCAAAGCTGAGTATCAATATGTGCAGATGAGTTTTTGCACCCTGACCAGGGAATTCCTAGAACATCATTCTGGTGCATGGAGTTCCAGCATACTCCCTCCACCGGGCCTTTCACCTCCAGGACATGGTTTTATATTCAGTCTACATCACTTAAACCAAACGGTTGTTCTACAGCTGCAAAGCGCACTAATGAGATGAGTTTTTGGCAGACTCACAAAGTTCTCAGTGCCCAGAGTTACACATGTTGTACACTGTCTGCTGGCTACCTCTGTTTGCACTTAAGAAGGCACTGTAAGATTTTTTTAGCAGAGAATATATTGCCCAGTAGCTAAAACGTTATACAAGCTTCTTCTCACACTAGTAAATTTGCCATACCCCATTCATTTAGAAAGGAGGCATCCTTATTCTCGGCTAAATTAAGGGCAGATTTTCCAAGAACCAGGGCCAAATTCTGCTCCTACTTTTTTTTTTTTTTTTAATCCAAGTGCAATTTCATCTTTTCATTGGGATTTCTCAAGCAAAGACAAAATGACTGTGTCTCTCATATGGCTGTGGTATATTTCTTTCTGCTTCTTTTTTATTCTGAAATTTAAAACCTTCTGTCACAATCTTTAGCTATAATTACTGAGTTCAGAGTTTCACATTGAGAGCTGCACCCAACATAGGTATGAAGACATAGGAGCATGAAATAAAAGCTGTTCAGATCCTGCCTAATAAAAATCTGTAACACTTCATCAACATCACACGCTTATTAATTTCAGGGTCATTTTCAGAGAGAATTTGTGAAATTTGCGCCATTTTCCACTTTGAAAAAGAGATTGGCGTAAATCTTGGAAACAGACCCATTACATTTAATTAAAACACAAACAGAACTGAAAATGTTTTTGCTTTCCTCTCCCTCACCCTTTGCACTTTTCATTTGCTTAAAAAGTGGGTAAAAGTTTAGTGTGCTCTTTGGTTGCGTCTGACTTTTGCTTTAAAAAACACATGTAAGGTGGGAAAAGCTTGAAACATTAAGTAGTCAACTAATGGCACTTCATTAATTTGCTTTGTTCAGGAGATGGAGCAGGGAAAATGTGTTGCTCTAAAAGCACTGGGCTGCAAGCCTTCAGAGCAGAACCTACATGATCCTAACCCAGCTCCGTATCTCCTTCCTTTCCCTGAGGCTATCCAGCCCTGCATGACAACACTCCCTCCACACCTCACCTCACCCCACACCGTGCCAACTTTTTGGGAGCCAGCACTGCAGGATTTGCAGCTCCATACCAGTTATTTAATTTTCCAGGGAGTACCACCTCATCTTTCTTGGAGGCTGCTGCCTGCCAGCCAGCTGCCATTTTGTGGAGCGGGGTTGATAGAGCGCGTTGTGGAAGAATCAAGCCCTGAACGCTCTCAGAGAAGGTGCTATTTTTGGTTCTTCTCTTCCTTTTTTTCTCACCTACGCTGAGGAACTACAGCTATTCAAACTGCCTCCGCCTGCTTGAGGTATGGAAAACAATTTTTTTTTTTTTCTGTCTGGGGTAGGAGGAATGGCATGGTGTCACAGAGCCGCTGCCAGCAGGAGAATGGTCCGTGGGTCACTGCCTAAGCTCCTTGGACGGGGTTCGGTCTGCGGGGCAGTAGAGATTCTAGATACTCTCTCATTCTACAGCCAAAGGAAGGCACAAGGACAGGGATATTCATTTCTGCAGAACATTGTTCTTCTTGGGATCTTTTAGCTTGGTCTGTTTGTGAGGTGGATAACTGGAACTTCAAAACGAGTTGGTGCTAAATGTCAGATCCACTGACAGAAGATCCATTAAGCCAGGTAGGGTAGGTGTGCTGATAGTATTTCTTTCCAAAATAATATTAATGAGACATGTTTTTACAAAAGAAAGGTTTTTCTTTGCAAGATCCCTGAGGCAGAATAATATCATGGAAAAATGGATAGGTACATTTTTAGTGGTACTCAGATATTTACGCCATGAATCACCAGAACTGACTTTTCCTTAAACTTCATCATTTGTCACAGCTATTTTTTTTAATCTCTAAATTTTGATAGAGGTCCCTCCTCTTCTGTACGTCACCATAATAATTAGGTACCTCTGGAGCTCTCAAAGGTGTAAGACCCCTGTTTTCAATCCGTGGCGACTGGTGGAAAAATACTGTCTCTTGGGAGTTTTACTGGTTTGAGAAGCCTGAAGCCTCTTGAATGCCATGGTATACTCCAAAACATATTTCTGTGATGTCTGTGATAACAGGAGATAATGCAGGTCCAATTGGGAAAGACCATCAATACAAGTTAGGATGTGAGAACTGGATTTAATAGAGCAAGTATAGTTTGCTAATTTAGCTAATAATTTCCTTGCATAGGCAATGCCATGCAAATACATGTGTACATTAAGAACCTGAAAAAAATGAATTTGTGTTCCTTTCTTCACAACTTAAGCACTGTTTATATGCCCATTTTAAGCAAAATCATTTTAAATAATCCATTTTTTAAAAGCTGCTCAGTGTAATAAAGATGTTTTCCAACCTTACTTTTAATGTATTATTGGATTAATCCCTAGGTTGATGCTGAATTGTATATAATTGTGTATTTTCTCCCAATTCTAGGAATCTTTTTTCCCCTGTATCAAGGTGACTTTGAGCCTCGTCACTTTATTGCAGATTTCAGAGGTTTTCATCACCCTGTTTGCAAGTACCATTTCAGTGGTTAATCACATCAGGGACAGCTGTCTCTGGGGTGCTCTTTTTGATACTGGGATGGAAAAAGCCTTTAAAGACCATTCCTTTGGTGCTCCAAGCACAAAATCAAGCACTGACATATGCCCTGCAGACAGGGGAAGCCAGTAAAATGATATCACAGCTATTAAATGGGTTCAACTATTCTTATCTTTTTTTTTTTTTCCTATCCCAATAAATTTTTTGGAACCTACCCCACCATCATTGATTCTACCCCAAGAGAAGGAAGCAGAAAATCAGTCACTGTGAGAGTCTGAAGCATTTCACAGCAAACTGCTTTCACCTCCCAGGAGAAACTGAAATATGTTCCCAAATAGAGGACTAGGAAACTTTTCTCTAAATTGCAAGAATGTGAATTATTCCTGTTGGAGACAGAGCAGGAGAGAGAAGTGAGAAGAGTAGCTGCAGTTTCTCATCACAGCCTTATTCTTCCCTTCACCACTTATCAACATGTAAACTTTGTTTTCTCAGGAGTAATGATTTTACAACCACTAGGGACAATAGGAAATGTCAGATAAGAGACTCATTACACATCAAGGCAGCCCAGTCTGACAAGACTGGAACAAAATTCAGAAAGAATGAGTAGAATTTTATATGGTTATGTTTTGCTTAAAAGTGGCCACTAAAGAATAATATTATGTGTTGGATTTTTATTTAAACTCTATGCTCATGGTACTTTTTTAAAAATCTCTTTGTGTCACAACAGAAGGCTGACTGAAAATAGAACTCTGCATTCAGTGCTACCATCTCATTTTCACCTTTGAGGATGAAATTCAGATGCAAAGGAAAGTTCAGATCTAAACTTTGTGTCTCCTGCTTATCTCTCACTGCATTCCACCCCACATTGCAAAAGAAGGTAGCTGGCAACATGTATGTATAGCTTTCAGCTATTGCATAATGGATTTTGACACAGGCCACAGTGGTGATGACCTGTGTGAAGTGGACACCTGTTATGAAATCTCATATGATTTTGCAAAGAGCTCATGATAAGTGTTGTCAGTTCAGCAGTAAAGCCATGAATTTGTAATGGATTTCTTGGTTGTGACTATTTGTGCTGGGATATACAGATTGTGAAATGAAATCCAGATGATATCCAGATTCCTGTTTCTGTTCTGCAGTGTCACAAGGCACACAAAGAGAATAAAAAACTTCCTTGAACTTCGAGCTTTAAAGGACTTTACACCAATGGTGGTGGCTGGGAGCGCTTTTTGGAGGTCACCAGTTTATGTACATCAAAACTTGCTTGGGACTGTTAACACTGGTTAGGATTTCTTAGTGATAATTGTGCTGTCTATACTAACCAGTATATGCAAAAATGTCCTCAGCATCAAAATAAACTTTCTGCCTACCCTGAGATGAAACGGCAAAACATGCAGTTTGCACAGAGAAAACCCATATGAACAAAACTGAAGAAGAACTATCTTTTCCTCTTTGTTTTTGTGCTTCTTCCTTCCTGAATGTCTCAGATTCATCAGACCCACTTTGAACGTTCAGCTGGTTGATCACTAGAGAATGTATTTTGTATGTAAGACAGCTCTACTTTCATGACAATCTCAACTGTGCTGGTGTCAAATGAACATGGAAGCCAAGGATCTTAAATGACTTGCTGGCAAGGCCTAGCAGATTCACCACTTCCCTATTTCATAGCTGAAAAAATGAGAAAAATCTTTTAAAATGGAGGAGTAGTGTATGTCCCTACTCAACATATGAGCTAAGAAAGCGGGGAAAAAATGATGCAATGATACCACAAATTTAAGGACCACAAAATTACAAGTAGACAAATATAAGAGAACTAAAGTAAACACAGGGAATGTTTACTGCCTCAGGTACTGATTAACTGTGGTCCAGATAACCTGCTAATCAACCTTCTACAGTCAGTTTCACCAGGACTGACAGCCACTTTATTTCAGTGATACTCAGTGAAAATATTGTGTGTATAACCCATATTAAATATCCCAAGCCCCATGGTGGATGCAGATGCACACAAGCCATAGTGATTTCTATCTCTTGTGAGGACATAGGTTGTGTGGAGAGTATTTCCAGAGCTTTTGGTGGTCAACTCATTGCATCTCCACCAGTACTTCTTGTCCTGAGACCAGGGTGCAAAGACTGAGAAGGACCTGCTGCTGAGAAATAAAAGAATGTTTACATTAATTATGTACATTTACATTTTCCTTGTCATATTGTCACAAGCTTAGTTCCAGGGACATTCCATAAATTCAGAGGAATGGCTTTGCCAGGAGGAAGACCCTGTTGTGGGCTGCTACATACACTGGGCAGCCTGAACCATAGCAGGGGTAAGTCCTCTTGGGTGATGTAACCATTTTATATGTAGTCCTTTTGCATTAATTTATTCCAACAGGCAAGACAATGCTTTCTGTGCCATATTCAGACTTTAGAGACAGAAGAAAGGCTGAGTGAGACAACAGATTCATACAGAAACTGGGCAAATTGTTTACTGTGACCAAAAAGAGTTCAGACAGTCATCTTCCACTCTAGGCTTCTAGAGCTTAAGGTTTACTTATTTCAAAGCATAAAGTCAATAATAATAACAAATGCAATAACTCAATAATAATAATAATGATAATAAATCATACAGCACCTGTCCATTCTCAACCAAATTGACTCCAGTTTTTGGTATTTCTTTATTTTCTGATGTAAGTTTGGGCTCTTGACCATATGAAAATGATAAGAGGGTTTCTTTCAGTTCTAAAGCATCTCCTATTCCACTTAGGTAACTTATTGTCAAGTCAAAGATTATTTGCTTTCAGCTATGAGTAAAATAGTAAATCATGCACTGTTTTCTAGGCATGCAACTGCAAATTCCTTTGTTAAAGCTATTTCCTGGCTAGTTGCACAATTATAGATTAATTACTCCATAGCGGTTTTGAAGGTGATGCCTGGTTGAGGATTCACACTCTCACACTGCTGAGTGAAGTCAAACACACGTGGTTACTTTCAGTCTGTCTTTAGCATATGAGCCACTCTACAAAGGGATCGTAAAACAAAGTACAAAGTGACAACCATGGATACCACTGATGTTCCTTGTGAAAAAGAGACAAGATGAAGGAATGTCTACTGTGGAGAAGCAGATGGAAAGATCCTTATAGATGCTTGGTCTCCTGATTCAGACACATCTGCTTGGGTGGATTTATTACGCTCCAGTAATGACAGGCTGAACCACAGCTTGCTGGCATCAACATGGGGTCTTTCTACTAACTTCAGAGCATTTGGATTGGATGCTGGAGGTGGATACAAGTCTTCCTACTAACATCACTACACGTTACCTGGAGAAAAAATTTGAAGAGCTTAGCCTAGCTGACTTCACAAGATTTAGCTTACAAAAGGTATTAACTACTTTTTGATACATTACTTGGTGATGTGTTTTTACAACCTTTATTAATTTAAAATCTGAAACTTATAAGCATGTAAATGCAGTACAATAAAAGATAACATAAAAGATTCATTAGATTGGTAAGGTATTTAAAACAAAAGGAGAAATATGGTTCATGAGTATTATAAACACATAAATTATGATCCAAATTACTTTGTTTTGACCATTCAGGAGTGCAAGAACTTTTACAAAGAGAGTTTAGAAGATTGCATAGGAAAACCTGGTCAGAGATCTCCTTGGAATTTAGCCTGATAAAATTAATGGATGGGAAGGAGAAGGTTGTATAAACATTATTAAAGCAGAAGTTTACTATTGCTATAAAATTTCTCAGTGAGTAAGGTCATCATATCAGTTCAAATTCCAAAAAACAAATGATGGTATGAATTGCATATTTGTTTAATATTGTTATGATGTAGATTATAGGGGACTGAACTAGGTGACGTCCAGAGGTTCCTTTCAACCCTAACTATTCTGTGATCCTGTGAACTCTAGTGACAGCACTCACACACTCTTGGAAACGATGTATAAATAGTTACCACCGTCCTTTTGGAAAGTGGAAAACTATCCAAGCAAGAGCTCTTCAGTTCAGTTCAGTTTAGTATTGTAGGTTCATCCTGCAATACTAAAACCAGTCAGAGAACAAAAAATTAAGCAGCTATGATGTTCTGCACTTCTAGTTTATTTTATATTGTGTGTTAATGATGAGTATTATTTACTCACTCTTTTACAGGGAAGAATGAACTGTGTCTTCTGGGTCATTAATCTTTAGAAATACTGCATATGAGCTGTTGAAATATTTAAAAACATTTCTTTTCTAAGTGACATTATTTTGGTGACTGGGATGGAGTTGCAGAGATTTCACTGAAAGCATAATGACAATGTCTCTGAAGGATGCTGAAGTGCATCTCCAAAAGTATTTATGAGCACTTGGGACTGGGATGACACTGCTAAATGCTAGCCTTGTCCTAATTTCTTCTCTTAGCACCCATCCAGTCATTAGGAGCAGGCAAGTTCAAGCTATCTGCTTTTTCCTAGAACTAATCTGTACAAGCTGCTTGAAGGAGAACTGTCTGAGCTTTCATTTTCAAGAGTGTTCCAGTTATTTGGAAAACACCCACTCCACTCCGTCACTCTCCTGCATGCAGCAGTGGCCACAGCTCCAAAGACAAAGCTGTCCACTCTCTAGTGCATTTAACCATTTCTGAGCTGGCTGAACTTGCCTCCACACCATACAGTTTATGAATTAACTCCATTTTATACAAGAGATGCACTTCTATTGACAGTTTGGCAGTACAGAATACTAAAAAAACTTTGCAGAGTATGCTAAACCTCGCCAATCCCTGTTGTCTCTGTTAAGGAACAAGAATAAAGGCTCCATAGCTATCATTCTCTGGCAGCTTTTTCTAACCCTTCCAAGCAACTAGACCTTCTTTGATGAAAGGGACATAGCCTGCATTCTCCACTTAGCCATGTACACACACTCTTCACTACACGTTGGTTTGATGGTTGCTGGCCCATAGAGACATCTGAAAGCACTTTCCCGCCTTCCACATCACCCTCAGAGAATCCCAAGAACAGTGAATCTCTATCTGTCATTGGAGACCTTGTGAGTATATTATGTAGAGGGAGGCTTTAAAAGCAGGTAGTCTTTTCACTTTCAAATTCAGTTCCAAATAACTAGCTGAGGAGGAAACAGCTGTCAGCAGCTATGAAATGAGGAGAAAAGAGACCAAGAAACATGAGCACAATTTTGCACAAATTCCAAGAAGTGGGACATTCAAGCCCTGTGTGAGGTTGGGCAAGGTACTGGGGTTTTGCTACAGTCTGATAGCTGGTTTCCAGGTCTGATTTTCACAGGAACACAGAATGATTAGAAAGCATTTGTGCTTATGATTGAAGTCCTAGCTGATTTTCACATCCAGCAATGAAGAATTGCAGAACTTTGAGTGCTGGTGACATCCAACAGGATGTTATTTCCAACAGGAATAGAGGCTTTAAGTAGGCTGGAGAATACCATCTATGAACACAAGACAGGGTAAACAATGTATTCTATTTCCAGAAACATACATAAGGTGGATAATAATCAACTTTGGCCAAAGTTCACACCTAAACTTTATGATTGTGCATGTGCTGGTTTGTCCTAATATGTAAAAAATATAATACACATGTGGGAAAAACTCCCACAAAAATAGGCATTCCTTGTCACTGGTCTTAGCTCCAGGTTTCAGTAACTGCATATCTTATATTGCAAATTCAATGTTTCTTGTTTTGGTAAGAAGATCTTAATATGTCTTGCTGTCTTCACAGGTCTCAGCTCTCACCTTGTAAAGTATGTGCTACACCTAACTTTACATTCCCATGTGTGTATCCACAGCGTACAGTCAAGCTGCAGTAAAGCACATTTGCAAGTGAGGGAAGAGCTACTTTCCAGGAGCACTGTCTGTGACAAAGAACCAATGCAACAAGCAGATTATGCAGGACAACTTTCCAGGACATTTTATTCCTCAAATTTGATTCTTTTACAGTAAGTCACAAGCTAAAGATTTCCCTCAAATTTCCAGGCATTTGAACAGTCCTGCAAAGTTCAGTGAGTCTCAGTGCAAGCAAGGAAGTTCCCTACACCATACATTTTCCCTTAGTAACTCAGGTCTTGCCCTTTAATTATTACAGATAGGGTTATTGAGTAGAAAACAAACATACCTGGGCTTTACATAACAAATGCAAAGGTATGGCTGTTGCTCCCTGTGTTTTCCAGTCTGAGGCCAAATCCTGACCACGCCACATATGGTCGTGGCTATACCTGTGCTGAAGCTCTCTGGGTCAAATAGGCTCTCGTGACAGACTAGGATGGCACACGTGTATTGTGGTTGGTAAGGTAGGGACCAAATCCTTGATGAGACAGGGTAAAACGGGAGGAAGAGCAAAGACAGTAATGTGGGAGCATGACTTTGGAAGCATTATCCCATTGCAGAAGACCCCAGAAGAAAGGCTTATTCTCTCCCCCCCTACGATTCCCAGCCAGGTACCTGGTTCCTTCTTAGCACCCCAGATTTTTGTGTGTGGAGTACAACTGCCTTGCTGTGACACCACGGCAGGCTGTCTCTCATCAGCCCCTGCTGTGATACTCCTAACGCTTTCACTCCAGGGAGTGCTTCCCTGCTTGATGCTGCTAGCAGATTAAAGCTGTTCTAATTTCCCATCCTAAGCCAAATAGATGCATAAGCAAGCTGTTGGATTGTTTCGCTACGAGCGCCGTACGCCATCAGCCTGCTTCCCGCTCCCCCCACCTCAGCACTCATAATGGTGGACATTTGCAAGTAAAATGTGGGGTGGAGGCCAGGGGTGAAGTTAAGACACGCGATAGACAAGGAAGAGTTCCAGGAATATTTTTTCTGCCAAACCCTATTTTTCAAGCTACTCTCCTGACTTCTATCTCTGTATTAGTGTCAGGAGATGACTTGAAAATTAGGGAGTCTTTTTCTAGGATCAGAAAAGTCATCAAGATTCATTGGATCAGAAGAGTCTTTAAGATCCAATGTTTTTCAGAAATAGGCTGAATGAGCTCGGTAAAGATTAGATGCCAGTCCAAAAATACAGTGCAATACAATTTATTTTTATATGCCATCCCTCACACAAAGTACCACAAAACACTTTAGAGAGATGGAGAGATAATGCTTTACAGAGTTAGGTACAGCAACTCCCAGACAGGCAGAAAAGGAAAATGACATATGGAAATAGAGCAGAGTAAAAGGGAAAGCTGAAATTTAGAAGCAGTAAAGATGCAAGTAAGTATCCTCATGGATGAGTCCCTGCGAAAGGACTGCAGAAGAATTCAGTGACAGAGAAGGAAAATGATAAGTGGAAATTAGCGTTGAAAAGTAGGCTAGAAAACATGGAACAAAACCAGAAACGCTTTCACTCTGCAACATCTGGTAAGAGAAAGCAATATAGAGGGATACCTGGCTGTCATTATAGCAGCTAAACAATTTTTAAAATAATCCGATGTTACTGATAAACCTACTCGTTTTGGCTACCCATATCAATAAGGCCCAGAAAGTGATTCACACACACAGAGATCTCCTCTCGCCTCCAAAAATCAGTCCATCTGTAGCATGAGGATTTTATGATGCCTGAGCACTTCAGGGGTATTATAGTCATTTCAGAGAAGCTGCTAACCAAATTGCATGGAGATGGCTTTTTCTGGGACAGCAGGCAGAAATACTTGCAGGCACACAAACATGCATGTGCACACACACATGCACAAACTTTACATAAGAATCCCTTTAAAAATACATTACCAGGTGAAATTTTAAACTGTGCTTCATGACTCTGAAGTAAATTGAAGGTCTGGAGGGTATTTATTTGTTGCAGGGGAGAGAGAAGCAGAAGCTGTGTGTATGGAACTATTCCCTTTCCCAGAGGATCTCTGTAGCCGGCTGGAAGACAAAAAGACTCAGGCTGCAGATGAATGAGAAATGGGGAAAGGAAAATTTTCAAAAATAGGCTAAAAAATATGCTTAATCTATTTTGTGTTGCTGTGATTTTGTCACTGCTGGCCTTGGCGGGCTTTTCTGGCTGTAAGAGACTTGATTGCTGTTTGTGAGAGCTCAGGGATGGCATTGCAGCGTGCACGCAGCACAGCCTGCATCGCCTGGATAGCAGAGGCAGTGGGCAGTGGGTTATCACATCCCTTGCATCATTCAAGCCTTGCTGCAGTCATATGTCATTATGCATCCTTACTCCAAAGACGTGGAGCTGGAGAAGTCGCCAATGCTGCTGCTGTTACAGAAGCAGCTAGTCCCTGGTGAAAGGTAGTGAGATAGTTCTGTTACAAACCTCAGCTTTTTTCAGGTTTTTTTTTGTTTTCGTACTTCAGCTAGCAATGAGCTGCAGCATACAGAATATCAGTGTGAAAATTTGGGCCCTAACTGTGCTCCTATGTACCTGAATAAAGCCACTGATTCCAGTTCCCATGTCTCTGGCCAGATTATGCCACTTTAGATCATGTCTTTTAATCCTTTAGGCTTATGCCTGGTACAGTTCTGAGAGAAACATGCCTACCCCCAATGTTTTCTCTTGGTGAGTTTTCTCTTCTTCACAAATGTGCTCTTTGTTGTGATTCCTGTCTTAGTCTTGTTACTGTACATTCAGAACACTTCCCCCAATTTCCCAAAGATTTGGCAAATTTCAACTATTACCACAGCACCACAGTTTCTCTCTGTCTTTCTTTTTTTTTTTTTTCCATCATAACCTGTAGCCAAGATGATTGAGTTGAAAATATGTGAAAAGGAGAGATGATTTTTTGGTGCAAGAGGATACGGGTTTTAGGCTCTAGCTCAATAAAGACTACATGGAATACTACACATAGTATATCCAGGGTACATGGGATGATCATCAGTGCAAGTTCATGGGACAGTCACTAACAGATACACATTGTTACAGCAAGGTCATGTATTAAAAACATGACTTTGGGTTGATGAGTGAGAATCTACTTGGGAAGTGTACATGTGCCTTTCAACAAAGTTGTGATTTGTATTGATCTTTATATTCAATTTGTTTTTCAGAGTCTCTTGAGGGATCAGATGTTGCTCAACATTCAAAGATGAGGGACTGTGCTCCTCCTACAGATGGCTCTCTTGGAAAACTCATGCCAAGAGAGAAGTGAGGCCATGCTTCTTCCCTGTCTCCTTGCCCACGACTTGCAGAAGTAGTGGGAGACTTGACTGGTCTTAGTGATACAAACTGATCTTGTGTGATGTGCTCTAGGATGACCCTGCTTTTTCAGGGTGTTGGGACCACTTGGCACCCTCAACCTTACCCATCCTATGATCCTCTGACCTAAACTTAGCTTCAGGAAACTGGCTGCCAGGCAAAGAAAAAGAATTTTTGGACCTATCACTCCAGTGCATCACGCTGCCTCGTTCCTGTGTGGCACACTGCTTCTGGGAAAAGGCTTCAGATAGAAAACTTTCTAAGTGCTACTGCATCTCTTATGTGCATTGTTTAGAACCTCACAGTTCCTGTTTGACCATGGCAGAATCCTGCAAGGTCCTTCAATGTCTAGCATTAATCATGGCTAGTGACCCTCATGCCAAGTCATATCCAGGCCTGTGGTTACAGCATACAGAGCAAGAATAAGAGGGCAGAACTTGTCAAAGGGTTACATGAATGTTCGCTCAAACAGGATAAAAATCAAAATTCCAGTGCCAGGGAAGATCATACCATGAAGTACAGAGAACCAAATAACTATCTGCCTCTCCCAACCCCTCTGTGTGGCCCACCAGATGTTCGACACAAGCTCCCAAAGCACAGCATGAAGAAACAGCGCGGCTCGCCTGAGAGATGAAAAGCAGAGGTGCACATACCTTCAGACAATGAGGAGAAACCCTTTTCACATCTCCCCTCCTGTGCAAGTAGGCTAAGAGCTCAGGCTGTTGACTTCCCCTTCCAGTAAGGTAGGCATCAAACTCTACAAAAGGTCCACTATGAGTTTCAAGATTGAGCAAGCCAATCATCAGAAAAGTCCCTTTAATTGCCATGTCCTGTGGCATTTTCCTCTGCTGAAGCTTAGAAAGATCCTGATTAACCTGCTGCCTTTGTTGTCCCATTCCAAGGGATTTATAAACACCCTGCTGGCAATTTCCCATGTCAGGGGGACTCTGCTAAGGCTAAGGTGCATACTAGAAAAGGATTACATCATGCTGATCCTTCTGTGTCATCTAAGACTTGAGCCAGGTTGAGACAATGTGAGAATCTGACTATTAAAAAACCTCCAAAATACAAACAGAAAGCTGCTACAATAAATCTATAAAAAAAGATTACAGGAAGAAATACTGAGATATGGGGCGGCAGAGGAGTAGAAGGAGACAAAGAGCTTTAGGATGCTGTGAAGCCCAGTATGGATATGCTACATTAATCCAGAGGAGTTTTCTGCAGGAAGATGACAACCGGACTAAAGAGTAGTCACTGACATTACACCAGCAATGGCTTTGGCTCTGTGAATCCCATAGGATTGGACCCTGTGACAATTCACTTCTTAGTCTGTGGGCCTCCAGATTGGTGTGCCAAGTGAAATAAGGTGCAGCATTCTTTTAAAGATAAAAGGACTTGTTCAAATTTTACATAATCGTAGAATTATTCTTTACAGTGGATTTACATAGACATTGTCAGTGGGGAATTCTCTCAGCAGCTTCAATTACTGTATTTTCGTGTGCATTGTCTGATAGGAGATGTGCTGGATCTCAAATACCTGCTTACCTGATTAATGTGGATTATTCATCCCATTGTAATTACCTGTGAATTTTAGGGTAGCAAACATGTGAGAAGAATTTGTATAAAAGCCGCCGGATTGTTGAAAGGCACATATTTCCCAAGAATCCCTGTATGCAGGCTGACACATTTCATTCCTTATGGTGATACTCTCTGCGTTACAGCATTTGACTTGATGTAAATGTGATAGTGCTAAGTAATACTGACATGCAGCAGTGAAATGCACTGAAGAACCACTAGAAAACACCTGGCTATTGAATGGTTTCAAAGACTGAAAGCTTTTCATCATCAATTTAGCTTTCAACAAAACTGCCCTCAGATGTCTGTTGTCTCGTTATTTTTTTCTCCTAATTAAAAACACACTATTTTAGCTGGTCATGCTTGTGAAGCAGGTATCCTGAATTCCCCAGGAGCACGAATGTGTGGTAACAAACACAGCCTTAGCGTGAGACACCATTTTGACAACTAGGTCAGGCTGGCAACTGATTCTGCACAGCCTGTGAATAGGTTTTAAGGTTGTTGAGCTGATTGGGTGGGAATTCGTCTTAATAGGATAGATGCTCCTAAACGACTCAGAACTCATGTCTGCAGGCAGGGCAGGCATTTCTGAACTTCTCTGCTCAAACCAGAGGCCATATGCAAATGTGCTTTGTTGTTTCAGAATTCATGCAGGTACCTCCCTCTGTTTCTGTGCATGATGAGCACTTTCTTGAAATGCCCAGCCTTCATTTTTATGGACTAGGCTCGTAAGGCTTCCAGAGGAAACAGCCCTATGTTAGCATTACCTCCTTGCACACTATCTGACTTGTCTACAGACACAAGGATTTCTGAAAACAATTTTTTTCCTTTTATTCTTAATAGTCAAAATAATTCTGCAGTTAAGATTGCTACTAAAAATAGAGAAGATGGCACAAACATGATTGCACTGTGGATGGAACTCACAAAGACAGACCCTGATATTGGCTCAATTCAGCTGATGGGGTTGGAAATATTCTCCTGAATGATATTTACTGACCTTGCAAATTTTCACCAATGTCATTCCACAGCTTCAGGTCAAAATGGACTGAAGTGAGAGTAAAGAGGAGCCTGAATCATCTGAGCTACATTTAAAGTTAAACAGGGTTGCTGATAAGAGCTTTATGATCTTGAGCTCATTATAGCCTATGCAAGCAGAACCATATTTATACATCAAATTGAACATTAACACGAAAAACCCTGTGAGCTGCCTTTTCATTGCTCTGGGAACATGTACAGCCCAGGCCAAGCACACAAAGCAAACACAAAGAGCTTAAGGAGGTATCTGCTTGCGTGATGTCCCCATTCACTTAGAAGTTCTCTGGCCACACTTTTTTTTTCCATCACATAATAGACATGGTGTCCATCACCTCCCTCTGAAAGCCGTTTTTATCATCAGTGACCATAATCCAGGGTCACCGCTTCCTGACAGTGATGTATTGTATCTCTGCAGTTAACAACAAAATCTCATATAACCCTTGAAGGACTCAAAGGATTTCCTCTCCTCCTTTGGGCATTGCTTCCATTTACTGTTAAAGATATGGTTAGGATAGGCTTAGATCTGCACTGATAGGACCCACATCCCCAGACTTGTTTATCGTGTCATCATCAGGTCAGTGTTTTACCTTTTTATTCGGTGGCAAATAGGATGCTTGTGCTGCTACCACAGGAAATCTCATCCTTTTAGATATGCATGTGTGAACTGAGTCTGGAGGCTACAAAGTTAGAAAGCTGTAAAAGTTCCCAGAGTTCCCGTGTACTGATTCAGGAACCAGTCTCAACTTTGAGCCAATAGACTCTATTTCTGTTGTCCCTCAAGGGGACAAGCCAACGTCTGCCTCTTTGAGAAATCCAGCTCAACTCGTTCTTGAAACACAGTGCCAGACATGCTGACATGCATTGAGTGAAGTGTTATAATTGAGTGGTTTGGACAATTTGAGACTTGAGATGTGATGAATACTTCAGCAGAAATCCTCCTGATACTTTCCCTTCATCTACAAAGAGAGTGGGTGGTTTGATATCCGCATCACTAGTTACCCACCAAACCTTACTGGGAATAATTAACACCTGATCCAAAGACATAGCAGTTATTTTAAAAAAAAAAAAAAAAATTGCATACAGAAACTAAGAGATGCTATTTTATGATTAACCTGCCGTGCTGTACAGAAAAAATGTCATCAGATAAGGACTAGACCCTGCTCTCATTTATGCACATGCAACATCACTAAATCCAACAGGAATCATGCACACATGTATGGGCAGGAATTTGCCCATAATCACTGATAGCACCTTTCCTCACAGTTCACATGCAATGTGGTATAAACCTGTCTAAAGCTTTCTGAGGTATACAAAAGTGGTAACATGTTGAATTTGGAAGATGGTAAACAAAAATACAAGTGTTTTGAAAAACATGTTAAAGGAGAGCCTTTTCAGTATGACTTCACTTAGTCTAATTCACTTGTTAATAAGGCCATCCTGAAAGTTTCGTCTGACAATTTGTGTTTAACTGTACTATTGATAGATCTGAAAAGGTTGCCTACAGCAAAATTTGCACAGTACTTCTCATTATAAAACTCCAGCTTTACTGCTTCGAATTTTGCCCTGGTTTTAACTATGCTGGAGTGAGCTGTATTGACTGCCTTTCTAGGGGAGAATTTTGTTGGGAGGCAGTTGTCTCTCTAATATGTCACCTAATTTTTTTCACTGGTTTCTCAGAACATGTTAAAGATAAAAATACAGTTTACTAAATTAGAAATAAATTTACAAGTGCTTTATGGAGAGCTACATATTTGACCTTGGACAAGGGATATGCAATTTGACAGAGAATCTGACTTAAGACAGAGATGGAGCTTCAGTAGCCAGTCACTGGGAAAATAATTCTGCTGACTTGTGAGCCCTGAAAAATGTTAGGTTCATCAATACAAAGAATTTCTGAAACTGTTCAAAGAAGTCTTTTCAGACTCAGATTTGTAACTTTGGATACCAAAACCTCAACAAATTTCCACAGTTAGAAGTTGTCCCTACCAAACATTGTTGCATACCCCTTGCCAGTATCCATGACACCCATATGAAGCTGGACAGGTTTCCTTGGCCTTCACTCCACTACCTTACCTTGTCTGCCACACCACATGCTGCTCCACACTGCTGCCTTTTTGCCAAAAAAAATCCCAAGCACTGTTTCTAAAGGGATCCAGGGGGAAGCTGGGGCAAGCTTTCAGAAGCTGTCTTGAGATTCTAACCATGCTTGTGATTTTCTATCACTTATACTTAAGTAGCCTCACCAGTAGCTGTGAACACAACTTTCTCTGCAATGAAGCCCTTAGAGGTTTTAGTTATTCCTAGGGATTGTGTAGGATTATTGTTGCTATTGCTGTTATTACTAATGTAGTTGTCATTATTATAGTTGTCATTAAACAATTATTATTTTGTGTGAGTAGAAAATTCTTTAAAAGCAGTACTTTTCCACATAGCAGTACTTTGCAACGTAGCAAGCTTAACTTCCACTGCCCAATTACTTAGGTCTATTCCTGCTTCCCTCAGGGGAGAAGAGGAGGATTGATTTAGAGCTGCAAAGCAAGCAGCAGTGAATTCAGAGCTGGGGATACTCCCATGTCTTCACCCAGAAGCTCCTGCCAGCCAGAGCACTCCTCTGCTGTGGGGGACATGGGGATCTGCCTCCTCCCTCAGCTGCCAAAAGGATATCCCGCAGGTGTCAGGATGGAAAAAATCACAGATGCTTTCAGACACACATGCCCTTCTTCAGGTCTTGAAGAAAGAGCTTGCATGCCGAAAAGTTGTTTATTTTTAAAATGAGACTCACTGGTCTTTTTTTCATATGAAGTGGGACAGTGTCAAGGGGACAGTGTGGGAGTGCACATACCCAAGTGGAGGTTGGAGCTGGGGGATTACTCTCAGGCAGAGGAGGGAATTTATATTGGATCTGCTGGTTCTTAGATTTTTCACATAGCTTCCAACTTTCAAGGCCTTAAAAAAAATCAACCGAATTCCTTTTCCAGTTGAGACTAGATTAGGCCTTTCATATCTGAAATAAAGCTTATAGCTGTGGGTCAAGTCAGTGAATGAATACAATAAATTTTTTCCTGGTTTTAATTTTAAGGGAAAATTTTTACATACTGTTCAGTCTGAAGTGGAAGTTTAATTTGTAACTTTATGGCTTCATTTCTGAACCCCAAAATTTCTCACTGCAGCCTTGTTTCAGGCAATATCCTACATGACTACTGCTTGATGGCAACTAACAAGGAATTGGGAAGATAATTTAGGCAACAGCCATTCTACCCAGTATACTTTCTATTAATTGCAGCAAGATGAGAGTATTGGTTTTCCTCTAGCTGGTAAAAATTATATATGAAAAGAACACATAGCACTGCCGGTCGAATCTCCATCTTGCCCTGTAAGCTGCAATGTGTCATTTCTGTGGAGTTGCACCCACCTACAGAAGGTCTGAATTTGGCCTTGCTTTTTTCTGGTGATGTTTCCCTTTAGTAGCTCACTTCATGGTCGTTTAACAGGAACCTAGCACACATGCAGGAGAGGTGTCACAACATCAGTTACCTGAGATTATTGTAAATGATGTGCCAGCACCTGAAGGAGATGTTAGGATGTATGTCAGATCATAATAATAGATTCAGTGTTGTACCAGGCAGCACAAAGCCAGATGTATTTATAATTCCTGCAGCTGCAGCCCTGCTATTAGTTAAGTCTAAGAATGGAACCACTGATAGATTTGTCAGAGACGAGTTGTCTTTCTAACAGAAAGAAAGTGATGAAAGAAAATAGATGGTGACTCCAGTTATTGGCAATAGAGAATCTTTAACTGTACATCACCAATTCAGAGATGGACATATGCATGTGCATTTATTCCTCCCCAAACTCCCCAGTGCCATCTGTGACAGAACCTGATGTGGTCTCACCCCAGTTCCCTGTGAGAGGGGACATATAATTCTATCAGAAGGGTGCAATTATCGAGAGTCTTCCCAAGAAGCAAGATGATGTGTAGGCAGTGAGACTGACTTGTGACTTAGGATTGTAGATCTGGGGTAAAACGCTGGCCAGGCTGAGAAGAGTCCTTCTAATTGTGTCTGCCTCTGCTGAAACTTTCTGGAGATGGATAAGAGATTTAGTATCTTCACATTACACTCAGAGTCTGTCAGAAATCCATGACCTAAATTCAGCAGTGAACTAAGGTCCTAGAAACCCTTTGGCCATCTGAGCATCACCCTCTACTGAAACCCTTGTACTGCTGCCAGCTCTAAACATAGAGCTTTCTGAAGCATATTTCATTACTTTTACCCTGTAATTGAGAAACTTCAATAATTGAATTAGTTTTCCAGCTTTAAAACAATCAGAATGGTACACATCTACAAGTTTGGGAGGTAACCATTAGGGATCAGCTGCCGAGTCAGGCTCCTAGGATGAGAGCTGATTACTCAGACCTCATAATGAATATTCAGAGATGGAAATCAGAATGCAGACAGTGTATTGAGGTGATCAGGTAACACTGGCTTCAGAAAAAACAAGCTGGGGAGAGAGAAAAACTATACACATTTCTTTCTACTTCATATGATGACGATGATGATGATGATGAGAAATGGCACCAAACTGTGCTACGTCATTTAGATGCCTACAACCAAACTAGTCCAGGGATGAATGCAAGAGCCCTGTTGTGCTAAGTTGGGGTGTTTGAACACAGAAGTTATCTTGTAGCAGAAAGTTTTCTGTGAATCTTCAAGGAAAGGAATACATAAAGACTACGTATGACCTCCACACCTTTACAGACACTTCAAAATGGATGTGATTTTGACTATAACACAATTTTGATGCACTTACCTTACCTATTAATAGAAAAAATTGCTATAGTTAGGAGTCAAAAAATCTACAGCAAATCATGTTGGAAATAATATTTAGAGGGAATAAAATTTGTACTTTTAAAATAAAATCCTAGAGAAATACTAGAATCTGTTGGCAACATCATAAGAGCACATGCGAAAGAAATCAGTGTGTGTTTTTAGTTAAAAGGTCTTAGAAAAGTGAAAAATACCCCAGCTGTATAAGTCTAGAAAAAAACCTGAGCATTTTAAGCCTGCTTTTTTGTGATTCTTAATGTCTATGTGCATAATTCCAAATCAAACATATTCACATTATTAACTTTTATAAGTTTATTAGTCTCAGTGCTAATGAAACCATTCATCCTTTGCAAATGCACATGGCTCCCTAATGAAACTTCAATAGATGGATCAGCAGTTAAGTGAGTACATTCAAATGTTTATGCCAAATTCTGTTTGCTGCAGTGAACAGGGAGACCAAATCTCTTCCAAGCAGGTTCTATACAAACCAACCAGCAGATGCAATGATGCCACCTATATAATAAAAATTCTCTTTACCTATAAAGGAAACAATATATAGGATACTGATATTTAAGACATGTATTTTTTTTTCTTTTGGCTTGTTTTGATGTCAGTCAGTGTAATTCTACTTGAAACAACAAAAATAAAAATAGAGTTAAATATATGGTAAAATGAGAGGATAAATGCAACAAAAAATCACAAGTATAGTAGGCAAATACTTTTGAACTGGAACTCAAGTGATGGACATCTATATGCTTATTAGCTGGGCTTTGAAATCTAAATCTTATGCTGCTAATAATAATTTTAATAATTTTAACAATTTTAATAATTTTAATACTGTTTTCACCCTTTCATCTTTTTCTTTGTTGACCTGCAGTTCAGTTTTCTTGGTGTGTCTATGTTTGGATGTTATAATCGGAAGTAACTGATACTCCATACTACAGAATTTCTTTTCCTTGAAGATTTGGTGGTTTTTCTACACTCTCAATTTAGAAAGCTATACCAAAATGGAACTTCTGAATTTGGGAGTATCAGCATTACTATTTTAAATTCCCCAAAGCAAACATTTGTGTCCTGACATNGCAAACATTTATGTCTTGACATTGCAATATTTTTGAGTTTTTCCTTAGCATTAATTTTTTCTTAAGTGTACATAATTTGAGACTTCAGGATTCATTTTCAGGAGTTCAGAGAAAATCAGTTTTTACTATTAAGCCAAGCAAGACAGAAAAATGCATTTGCTTCTGGACTATACATATTATCTTCTTTTTTTTCATTGTTTTCTACACTGAGGTATAAATACTGTGCCTGTAGCCAAATATGTATGTGCACAAAACAAACAGAAAGCATTCTTAAACCAATAAAGTATTTATTTATTTTTTTAAACATTTTAATCCTATTAACGGTAAATTATATTACCTATTGTGAAAGCAGACATGAAAGAAATATCTGAAGCATGCAGTTAATTATGATACCAAGTGAAACATAATATTTATGCTCTCCTTGTGTAGCTGGAACAATTTTTCTTTCACTAACTGTGAGTCATCCACTGATTGAAGTCTTGAAAGTGATGATGAGAGAGTTGGCTGGCATATCTGCCATAGAAGTTTCCTTCTACAGATAATTAATAAAAAAAAAAGCTCTGGGTTTTATTCTTTTGTATTTCCAGTTGTCTATTTTTTAAACAAAATCTCCTCCTCCTGCTCCTTCAACATATCTCTCTGTTTAAGGGTTATATGCTTAAGAATAATAAAAGACATCAAAGTCTGTGATAAAGCTGGGGAATGAGAATTTCACTGAACCACAGTTTCATATCAAGGTTGCATTTCTATGTCAGAACATCGGAAATATTTGAATCAGAATTTTCAAATGCTCCATTTTAGTGAGTGAGCTCAGGACACAGTTTGTTTAATTACCTCAGTTTGGAATCTCCCCTTTTCTCCAAGAGGATGAAAGTATTCAGATAGCCAATTCCCGTAAAAATACCCTCTTATTTTAAGAGGCTGTCTTCCCCGCATTGTCTTGCTTGGCTTTTGCACTTGTTCATATTAGGTGCTTGCAGTGCAAGCATCTAATTAAAAGATTAATTATTAGCAAACTAATGCAATTGTGTTTGATACTTATGGCCTTGCCTCTGTATGCCAAGCCAGCACTAAAGCTGTGTATGGCAGAGAATCTTCTGTACCACACCCTCTTTATCTGTCAGGTTTCTACTTTATCTATTTTTCCTTTCCTCTTTTCTTTTTAATCACATTTTTCTATTTTATTTTCTTATTAATTCATTTGGCTGCTCTTTTTTCACACGTTCTCTTTCCCAAAGGATGCTCGCATTTTACCACTTGCTTCTGAAAAGATTTGCTTTGAAAATTTGTTCGTATACACAGATCTTAAAAGTTACAAGAAATAAGCCAGAAAGGTGTTCTGTGAGGAGTGCAGCTGTTCTCCTCCCCCAGGAAAACTAATTCATCAGCTCTTTGAAACAGACTGTCTTAATTGTTTAGAAACTACGAGCTATGGATTTTCTTTGTTAGCATAAATGCCTTGCATAGAAAACATCATCTAGTGTTACAAGTAGGAGGCAACCCCTTGGCACTCATGATTTCAGTTAAGTTTTTCATTCCAGCCTTAATAATTTTATGGGTTTCAGGTGTTTAAGATCCTATTTTCAGGTTTTACAGAAAACAGTCTCTTCCCTTTGTAGCAAGATTTTGTAAAATTCCTTTGCACTGTGACAGATCCACCTACAAACTGGTGTTTTGTCTGTTGAATCATTTCGAAAAATCAGTTTCTGTGGTCGCTACTTCAGTTCAGGGAGCTTCCCTTTCTGTACTGATGTTACCCACCCCAACGCTGCTGACAAATAGAAATCTAGAGATTTGTTTCAATCGCATGAGGCCCATGGAGGGGTGGAGGGCACAGTCCTTCCATTGCCTTTGGACTGACTGGGCTGCGGCACCAAATGCAACCTATATCAGAAGCTGGCCCCAACACTTCTTCATTCCTTGGCATATCAATAGCCAGACAGATATTATCTGACTACATCTCATATGTGGTTACACACCTAATCACCCAACCCCCATGGAGAAAAGAGCCCGTTGCTAAAATGATATAAATTTCAAGATACTATGAGAAAATCTGAATGTCTAATATCTCCAACACAGTTCCAATTTTCCTAATGCATGACTCCACTCACCTTACCTAAATATTCACTGATAATTTTCCTCCATCATTCTCAACTCTGTAAGCTTTTAGGGACAGTCATTGTAAATCAGCATTTCATTGTTTCTGGCTATGACCTCCTTACAATAAAAAAGATGTTATCAGTTAAAAAGTAAGAAATGCAGTATGGTCCAAAGGGCACCACTGTAGAGAATACTATCAAACTACAATATAAGGCCCATGCAAATTCACTGCTGTTATCTATTTCATAGATGGCCAAAAGCTAGCAGTAGTAAATGTACAGCCACATAAAAAGGCAGTGATAATACAGGAAATAAAAGCCTCTCTAATCCCTAGTAGCAATTTGCACTAAACAATAGGAATAAACTCCCTTTTAAAGTTTTGTTCTAGAAATGTACAATTGCCTCCTCTTCTCTTCCTACTAGAGTGAGTTCTGGTATCTCAGTTCATTTTGCAAGCAGCTGTGACAAGCTTCAGCAGGTCCATAACTAAATGCATATGACACATATGAAGGACATTGATATCCTGCAAAACCCATTCAACTTTTACAGATTTCAGGATTTCCTTTGAATAAAATCTGTTAAATCAGCTTTTATCTAAATAGCACCCTCAAGAAGTAATTTTATTTACACATCTCAAATTCTCATTTAATAGATCTCTTTGCAAAGTATCAAGGAATTAAGTCAATATTCAGCTGTAGTGAGTAGCATGACTTGAGTGATTAAACTGACATCTCACGACCTTGCAAACACTGTCAGACGAATGAAATTCCAGTCAAAGGTCTTCTCTGAAAATGGACATTTTGCAAATAGGAGTCAAAAGAGTCTCCTTACTTTATTGTCTCAGAGCAGCCTTCCACATAGCTGTGGTTATCATATTCTGCTAAGTTTGTGCTCCATTACTGCTGTAGTGAATCCCACTCTGTGGCCAGGCAGCTTGCATGCCAGGCAGTACAAAATTCACCTGCAGAAGAATTCTTTTGCCAAAGCCTGTGTAAAAGGATGGCATGAAAGCAAAGTCATAAGCAGAGACAGGCTGGCCCACACAGCCTGACCTGTCTCCTCCTGAACATCTATTGAAACTGATTGATTTAATGCCTTGCATCTGCCAAACTGTCATTCAAGCCAGAGGGGATTTGGGTGAAGACAGGGGAAGCATTGTAAAAATGAGTTTGCGCATTAGTTTACTGAGGAAGCTTTTAACTCCTAGGTACAGCAAAATTGGCTTGTTGGAAAAACTATGCCTGCAATAGAACAGCTTCACCAAATGGGGAACAGGAAGGGAAGGGGGGAAGTGCTATTTGAGGAGTTAGTAGATTTCTTCCCTTGATTTGTGCCTAAAAGAAAAAAATATCCCAGCTGTCTGCTGCATTGTGTGAACATATACATGCATTTAAATTACTTATATCATTACTTACAGATGTAATTGTGAAATATGTTCTTTTGCATTCAAAATTAGGGGCAGAACAGATGGTGAAAATTCAGTTTAAGGCAATATGTCCATTAAAATAACCCATACTGTTTATGTATTATAACAATAGCAGTCTTCAGTATGGCTGAGATTTCTAACAGTGCCAGATTATGATAGAAATACAAATAGGCTGTAGGACAAAATTCAATATGATTTAAAATTCACCCTGAAATTATTTGCTTATTTTTCTTTGGTGATCATCAACAAACAAACTCAGTTCTGCTTCCTCCTGCCTTTGCAGAATTAGCCTCTTTATAGCAAAAAGTGAATGATAAACTTTCTGGAGTTCACGGCCTGCGAAAGCCTTCTCCATATTCAATTCACAGAGACTCTCAAAAGTTTGCAAATTCCTCTGCTGGGGTAATTTATATCCAAAAGAGTGTACTTAAAGCACATTTTTAAATCTAAAAATATATAGATATGTATTCATATTATATTCCTGCTATAGAAAGGACCCACACTAGGAGTAAACAAATCTCAGCTTTTGCCTCTGGAGTGTAAGTTTCACACCCTCCTGAACATGAAGAAAAGCTTGCAAATGTGAGCCAGGTGCTCCCTGAAGGCTTAAAAAGCAGCAAGCTGTTAAGCCTACCACAATGTTTTTTTAAAAAAATGTTACATAGCTTGAAGCTCTGCTCAGTTTTTGCTAATAACACTGAGTATTGCCACCACTTTTTGGTCTTGAACGATCATTTCTCTAAAGCCAGTCAAAATGACTATTAAAAAAAAAGAGAAAAAAAAAAGATTAAAAAAAAAGGTGGATTGTATTTTCAAATGAAACCTGTAAGTAAAGCACCAACAAAATATTCCTTGTCCTTCATTTGCTTGGCATCCAGCACAATAAAAATAGAATAACATTATAACAGCAATGAATCTTATGTCTTGCCATAAAATCTGGCACACTCTACATCACTTTGGATAAGTAATTTCCATTCTACTTTGTTCACTTGAACATGGTAAAGTAGTTAACAAGAACATTTATCCTTTTCCCTTATTCCATCAGTCCTGACATTTCAAACTGTAATTCCCCCTGCATTGAATATACATGTTTTCTGTTCATTCAGGCAAAAAAGAATGATACTTAACTTTTAAAGAAATTATGATGGTTTGTGAGAAGTTTAAAGAAAGACAAGATTTGGCTTTGGCATTTGTGCAGCACTGAGCACAACAAGAATCACACCTCAAACACATTGTATTAAGTAAGGATTAGAATGGTATGTCTTCATGTCTCACACACGAAAAGGAGAATTTACTCCAAGCAAGACAGATGTAGGAACTCTTAAGCAATAAGCTCGATATCATACCTACAGGAATATGATAAACTGCATTTATCTGTGGGGCACTGCACCTTTAAATCCTACTCATAAATACGCAACTCTTTTCAGAGTGTTTCTCCCACAGGCTGCTAGAACAGCTGAGAATTAGAAGATTATAAGAGAAGACTGAAAGTATTTATTTTTTTTATTACTTTAAACATTCAAGACATTTTTTAAAGAGTCTAAGTTCATCATCAGTAGTGTTAATATGCAAACAAAAATAAGCATTAATCATGAAAGTAACAAAGTTTTAAATCAGTAGTCAAAATGCCTGCATGAGAGTGTGGGAGGAATGACCAAATTTGAAGGTGGAGCTTAGTGAACTGTATGAGAGGATTGAAGTGCTCCATGAGGTACTTGTATCACACATGTTTAATTATACAATGTACATCTTCTACTGCATCACATTTAGGGGCTGAGAAGTAGCTTTTTCTAGGTTTAGTGATTCAAAGCTTGACTTCCTTACTTTATGTTTACTAAGTTTTGCATTCCTCTAAAAGTACCTGGGATAGGTTTGAATCTTAATATTATCTGGCTATAGAACAGAACCATGATCTTGTCCCTCTTTCTCTTCCTCTTTTCCAGTAGTACATAGCAGTTTTTGTGCATTTGGGGCCTCTTTACAAAATGTCTCAAGTTGTTATCAAAGTAGGGGTAGGATAATTTATAACTTCTGGATTTACTGTCTGTGATAGCACCAGATTTAACCACTTTCATGGTCTTTTCAGCTCTCTGTTCAACTGTTTTATTTCCAAGGTCTCACAGACTTTGTAGTGAAGTTGATCTAAAGGGTTGATGGAAGACTATTTCAGCCCAGGTCTCAAGTTTCCCTCTCCATCAAAAGCACTAAAAGACTCCTGCTTTATGATCTATGCTTTTCAGGTTGTGTCTACATTTTTGCAACCTTCTAGATCCAGATGACATCTGGAGGAAAGTACTTGACTTGACTTGAATTCTCTAGTTCTCCTAATTACTTTTTAAGAAACAGCATTATTAATCATCTATCTTAAACAGCCAGTAAGCCTTCCAAAATGGATTTAATTGCTAAGAAGTCCAAACAGAGCAGAGCACTCTCCACCTTTTAAGTTGGACAAGTGAAATCAAATGTTTTATAGCAGCGGCAGAATCCTCCATTGATCTTAGAACAGCTGTTAATAAAGCTAGGATCAGCAGCAGAGTCATTAATTCAAAGAGGAGTTAACATGGTGTAAATGGGAAATGCCACTAGTAGCAATGAAATGGTCACCATTTGTCTCAAAAAATACCTGTTTTTTAGATACAAAGGTGTCCAACATCCTCTTTCTAATTGTTAAAAATGTGATGTTGTTTATGTTGAAATACATCACTAAAAAATGGAAAAAGAAAAATCATTGGAGAACTTATGCAAGCTGTGGATATACTTGCTTCTTAGGTGACTCCTGATACTCGGAAGAGTGTGTGCATCCATATGCTACTGTTATACTGCAGTTAACTTTCAGTAACACTTTTTGTTAAATGGGAATAGCAACCTTTAATTAGGATTTGGGGTTTGGTTCTGAAATTGCCATACACCTGCTTATTTAAAACAGATGTTTTATCTGCAGTGCAGTTTTACTCATAATATGTTATGACGGCAATAGCAGGTTGCTAACAAAATACAAAGGAAAGGCAATATCTACTCGCTGTGTTCTCTTCTATGAGGTTAATAAAGTTGACTGATTAGGAATATCAGTTTGCTTTTACCAACACCTGACTATGTTATCATGCCACATTATAATCTATGTGAGTGTATCATTCAATGCTCTGATACTGAGAATCTAATTCAGTTTTAGTCAGAAAACAATTATAAAATGACTCAGCCTTTATGTTGCACTTCATTTTTGTAGTGTGCCATGCATCATCAGCTTTCCACGTATTACACATCTCCATTCCCATTTTGCAGACAAAAGAAGCCGAAGCATCATCCAGCACTGAAGCAATGCAATGGTCTGGCCAGCCTCAGCCCAAGAGCACCACAAACACAACAGATACAGTGAGTTTTCCAAAGCCTCACCCTCAGGTAAGGCAATTCCATTCCTGGGTACACTCAGTAAATACTAAAGCCAGGAGAATCAAAAAAAAAAAAAAAAAGCCATGAAATGTCAAAGGGAAGTGTTCTGGGCTCAGACCTGGTGTGTAGGAGGGAATGCTTCCAGAATCACTTATTCTGCTTTTGTAACTGTTAAAAATAGGAAATGTTTCTGATGCTCAAAGAGTGAATGAGTGCACTGTGGATTTCATATGTAATTTGCTTATAATGTGCAATCCACATTCTAGGAAAGATGATGGTCCCAGCTAGTCACTGAGTGGTCAGAAGCCTGGAGATGTCCCAATGCCATGGGTCAGTTTTGCCTCCCATGCACTGAGAGTGTTTTCCTGCCACTGTGGCCAAGCCACCTGAGCTATTTGTGTCCCTTCCCTGTGGAAGAAGGAGGCCTGCCAGTAGAAGGTAGGAGAACAGTGCTGAGGTTACCCAGCCGGAGTGGCAAAGGTGATGCAATACCAAGGGCTGAAGCTTCACAAAGCAGACATCAGCTTTGCTCCCTGCCTCTCTTTGTTTCAGCCTTGCAGCATTTCAGCAGAACGTTGTCATGCCTTCTGTGTCAACAATGTAAAATTGTCATATTGAGGGGTAACACAACATGTTAATTTATTTTATAAAGATACCATGTAGGCTTCTAATGTGATATAGAAATTAAGTTATATAACAAAAAAGGAATTACTAAGAAACAAATTTTCTCCCATATTAACATTTCCTATGTAACAATTAAAAAAAAATTGTGTTCAGTTGAGGAAAGTATATCTGACTTGAAAATTTTGAGCTTTGTTTTCATCCAGTTTAGAAAATTTGCTTCAGTTTGCCCTTTAGTATTATATTGATTGCCACCCAGAACAATAGTTTGGTGGTCTCTATCTGATCCCTTTCCTTTGATGAAGTAGCTGTATCATTTCCATAAATCCTGTAATCAGTAAATTAGCTTTGTTACCATGAGCCTGTTCTCAGCTTAAAAAGTTAAACCATTGTCAAATGAATATTATGCTCTAATTTACTTGCCTTCTTTTTGTTTGCTTTTTATTACTTTCCTTTTTTACAAAATGGTTTTTTTTAATGTCAGACTGGACAAGATACAGATTGTAAAATTATTATATATTGAATTCTTTCCTGGTTGGCAGTATCTTTGTGGAGGAAGGTTTTTGTGATCTGACATTCAGCAAAGCCATCTTCTAGGCTTCATTTCATTGTCAGGCCACAAATACATGTGGATCCACTTTGACTTTTGGACTTAGAGATGTAGAAAGCAAAGCACCTGTTTAAGTAATTGGTTGAATCAGGACCACAGTGAACTGAAACATCAAAAAGTTATGTAAATACATTTTTATAGCTTAGCAGAATGAACATGCTCAATATATTACTGAATGAAGAATGTATTGAGTGATTCTCATCTCTCTTTGTGCCTGCTTTTGGAATGGCTGTGACCACATCCTGCTTTTTTTGAATATTTATTTGTTATTTGAATGTAGTCAGCAACTACCTTTAACAGATTTCTTTTTATTTTCTGGTTTGATTATTTAACATTTGAGATTTATTGCTTGATGGGATACCTATTGAAAGGACTGGAAAGATTCCCGTTGGCTTCAAAGGACAACGAATTGTGCCCAGAGCTCTGGTACAGCAAAGCATTTAGACACGTGTTTAAACATTGATGCTTTCAATGGGACTTGAGCACATGTTTAAGATAAAGCATGTGCTATGGGCTTTGTTGCATAGGGAAGCACTTCAGCACATTCTTAAATGCTTTGCAGAACTGGCACTACAACTACCTCTGCTGCTAGCTACATTTTTTACTTTTACGGAAAAAAAATAAGAGCAGTAGAAGAGGTTACTGTTACTTTGAGATAAAAATATATCCAGCCTCGAAAGGGTGGATTTGCCTCCTGTTTGTTCATAAGAAAGTTTACATACACCATGATCTATTTTTGAAAAGCAGAATTTAACACTATCTTAATAGGAGATGAATGAATATTTTTCTATCCCTTTTCAGCAGTTTTAGTTTGGCACTTGTTTAAGGTGTTATTAATGTGCACATTCAAGAGAGTATATCCCTCAGTAGTTCTCCATCACAAAATGCCTTTTTTAGCACGTAACAACTTCTGCCTACTACTCACCATCCACTTTTAGTTGTCTCCCTGTTATCACTTCAAATACTTTCCAGACAGTGAAGAAGGAACAAGAATGCTCAAATAAATGTTGTCTTCTCTAACCATGAGCATTTTAATTAGGACTTTCTTAGCTTCCCACTCCCACACACCTTTCCCTATGAAAGTGAGAGGAATGTGCCAACTATTTATCCTTCATTAGAACTAAATATCAGCCTAAATAGAAAATCAGGAAATGCAAGATGCTGAGTCTTAAAAATTTGCTTCTTTTTTTTTCCTTTGGAGAACTGAGCCTGTACCAGATGAGATGAATGCCATTATACCTCAGCTAAAACATGAGCAGCCAGGAGCTACAGAAAGTGACAGTGATTCCAAGGCTCAAAAACCTCATGTTTTTTCACAAATGAAGAATGCAAAGAGAAGGCTTCCCCAGAAAAATGAGGGTGGTCATGTTCCCCTGCTCANTGTACCTCAGCTAAAACATGAGCAGCCAGGAGCTACAGAAAGTGACAGTGAGTCCAAGGCTCAAAAACCTCATGTTTTTTCACAAATGAAGAATGCAAAGAGAAGGCTTCCCCAGAAAATGAGGGTGGTCATGTTCCCCTGCTCACAAAGTCTCTGAGAGAAATCCTGTGGAGTCTCAGAAGAGTAAACCCGTACCACTCAGAGCTTACTTTGTCTTTGAGCTTCACTGAAGTGAACAGTGAATATATTCTACCAGTTCCAAACTGTCTTGGGCAGTTTTAATAGTCTTGACTATGCTTATGATGCAAATAGTGTAGAAATTATATTAGAAAACCTTAAAGTGCATTTGCTCTGTAACTGGAACACGTGGTTGCAATTCCTATTGACATATCCAGTCTAGCTGTAATAACTATGCAGCCTGATGGAGTTAGAGCCCCAGCTTGCTCTGGTGGAACATGCTGATATGGTCCAAGGTGAGCAGGCACTCCACCCATGCCAGTATTTTAGCTAATTCATTTAAAATCTAGCTTTGATATAATTACCTCAAATAGAACTACAGGTTAAGATTGCAGGAAGAGGCAAACTTGGAATATGTCCACACAAAGTCATGCTACTTTAATGATACTGATAAAAAACCACTTAAGAGTTGTCTCAAATCTAAAATCTAAAAAAAAAAAAAACAAATAAAAAGTAAAAAAAATTACGGAGCTACTGATAGTCCAAGGCTAAATATATGGAGGCTAGAGTCAAAAGCACAGGAGACTAGGAAAGAGACAGAACACACAGGCTACCTCATGTTCAGGTACTTTCAGCTTTCACTTTTTAAAATGTTTCTTCAAAGCATTATCATTTTTAGGAAAAAAAAAATTTATTTGGTTACTGTTCTTCCCTGAGACTTCAGGCCTCATTGTTGTTTCATCAATAAAATGGACAGAAAACACAGAAGCACAGATTTTGCTGAACTAAGATTATGAATAAGCAAAAATATTTTTTTCTCATAGATACATACTGAAAAATTTATGGAAACATGATGTTATTAAAATAGTTTCCTATTTTCCCACCTCTTCTTTTTAATATATCTCAGATGGCCTTAAACTTTTTTTCCCTAGAAACCTAAACTGTATCTCCTTGAGAAACCTTACCCAATCAAAATTAAAGCTTTCTCAGCCAGCAAGAAGCCCAGCTCTGTTCTGACCACCTTTGTATTCATTTTTTCAGCACCTGGGTTTCACCCTCAGCCTGCTGTAGTGCAGTGAGCATGAGCCCATGCCAGCCCCTAAATCTCTTGCTACTTTCTGCAGAGCATGAACGGCCTTTGAAACCACCACGGCTAAGGCTTCCTGGGATGATTTTGCTGCTTCTGTGGTGCAAGTGTTAGTGGTTTAGAGTTAAGGCAGAAGATATCTTCAGTATTTAGTAGAAATATTTTGAAGACAAAATAAATAAAAAAGAAAAAGTAGAAAGGAGTCAAACAGGTAATTATTTGTAAGGGAAAAAACTATTGATTTTCCTTTTGATACATAGTCTAAATTATCCCTCAAGAAAAGTAGTAATGCATCTTTAAACAGATTTATTACATCTAACAATAAAACAGAGGCTTATTTAACATCAATGCCATTACTGTTTTCATTTGATACAGAGATGGAACACAAATGCAGACACTGGAGAGGAAGTTTGATTCAGAGATCAAAAAGATTCAAGGAGATTTGAGGTCCCAGAATACTCTAGGACTCTTCCATAGCTTTCATTTTTTCTCCCACTTTCCAATTTCCAGGTCCCCAGCTCCCCATCCCTCCTGTCTGTGTGTCCAAGACGACTCCTTTATCCCACAACTACAGGCTCGATCCTCCCTTGGAAGGCAATGTTTTTGCTGCACAGGTGTCCACTACAAGATGTATACACTGCTTTCTACTCAAAGTTGTCTCGTATATACTCAGATCTGGAGGCAAAGGAAGTCCATCAAATCAAATCCACGATTGCAATATTACCATAGAATAATGATTTATTGTCTGGACTTCACACTGATACTTTTCTACCAATCTGCTGCTTTTGCAGGTTTGTTTTTTTCCCTGGCATTCCTAATAGTTCATCTGTAAAGGTAGTCCATAAACCAATCTTATGCACAAGGGAAGTTAAAGGCAAAATTACAGTGTGTTACAGTATAAAAAACCCTGCAAATGGATATGATTTTCCAAAGTATAACCAGGTGTCTGGCTGGCTAACTGGCTGGCTGGATGGATGTATGACAAAAGAGAAACTCTGCACAGTGTCACTGCCAGTGAAGTTTAGACAGACTCTGTTTCTCGCCTTTGAGTTTCAGGTTCAGATTTACCTGTATTTGCTGAAGGACAAGACACAGCAGAATTTTACCTGAAGACACCTCATCATGATTCTGCATTCCCAGCATTGTCTCCCCCCACTTTTTCCCCGATTCTATTCTCTGGAGTCTAATGTCACAGATACATTCACTCTTCAAGCAGTGTTTGATGGAAGTGTTTCTTTCTTCTCTCCAGGACATATGTGCATAAGCTCTGTGGGATTCTGATCCTCCAAAACCTCAATATCAGTTTGAGAAGGTGGGCAGTGCGTTCAGGAGTCTTTTTGGGAAAATCTGACAGACACTCAACTCACTCAGAAAGAGTCTGGTCTCTTCTTAGGAATACCAGGAAAAAAACAAGAGTCTGAGTTGCTGGAAATTCTGTCTCTTGTGGTGATAAGGAAAGGCTTAAGAAAACTGCCATGACTTTTACCAGTCTCTTGCAAGAGGAACAGCAAACACACATGAAGATAATTCTCTTTGAAATAATGTCTTTGTGCCTGAATGGCAATTGGGCAGGAAAAGAGTGATACACACAGATTAGGCCACAAATACTTGTTCTGGGAGATTACATGCATATCACAAAGCGATATTACTGGTATCCTGGTGCTATCCCTGTGGAGTGTAACACAATGTACAAAACACAATGGCAGTAAGGGACTTAGAGTGTTTGAAGACTATATAACCAAAAGCTGGCTCCAGCCAGTCAATGTGATGATAATGTGTAAATACATATACATGCATACATGCATGGATGAGCAGCAGTGATGTGCTATTCTATGTCAGCTATTGCACTGGGACCTTTGGACAAGATGGAAGATACAAGCACCAGTATTGGAGCAGAGAAGGCAGGAGGAAGATTATTTATGTGCTATTGTAAGGGACCATGACAACATCACTGTGTAAAACACAGGATGAAATAACAATTCTATGCTCTTATTCTCTCTCATACTCAAGGACCTTCATGCACACTTGCACTCTTGACATCTGTAGAGAGCAAAGGGAAAGGCAGAAAAAACAATGTGTGTACAGCCATACAAAATAATGACTTCTTGTTCAAAAAATCCAGAAATTTGAATATACTGTCCCATTGTTTTATGCACACTTAGTGAGACAAATACCAAGTGCAGCTTATAATATTGATTGTGAAGATTTAGAGTTTTTCTCTTCCACAAAAAAAAAAAAAAAGAAAAAAAAATCTTTCAAAAGAATACTAATCAAAATTGTACACCACCTCATTTTCAAGAAGAAGCAAGAGAAAGGTTAGGCAAAAAGCATCTGTGGTTTCCTTCCGGCCTCATGTGATTGCGATGCTTGTGCCCTAGCCATTCCAGTGATTCAGAAAAGGTCAGAATTCACCCTGTTTCACTTTTCCAAACCATATCAAGCAGTCTTCAGTCACCAAGGAGGGTCTGACCCAGATTTTGTCTCTTTCTTCTTAGTTCTTTGCCTGTACCTTTTGAGCATCTACTTCCCTAGGCCAACTTTCTAAGCCTCATCATCTCCCTCTCATGTGCCAAAACAATCTTATTGCTTTCAGGTCTTTTACTCCCTTTGATCTCTCCTTCTCTATGGACATATTGCTCTTCTCTTTCTTTTCTCCCAGAACCCCACTTCTCTTTTCCTGTAGATCCTCCAGGTTGATTTCTTCCTTATCTTTCTATTCCCTCAGGTTTTTGCCATATTATAGACTCAAGACCCAACAGTTTATTACAAATTTTTCCCTTAGTAAGAGTGGGGGAGGGAACAGGGAGGAGGTCTGCAGCTTTTCCAAATGTTGTGTTGTTGGGAATACTTCCCTTATTGTTCCTGTCTAAAATATAGTTTATACAGGTGGCAGAATGAAATGTGCCATCTCATAATTAGTCCCACATGCACTGCAGGCAATTTATCATCAAAACAATCAGCAGTCACTATTTGATTCAGTGAATACCAGAGATTATCAGAAAATTGAGCCTTGGGAAAGGTGGAAAAAAAGATAGAGCACTTCGGCTTTTGTAAATCTTTTTTCTCTCTTTTTTTTTTTCTTCCACAAAAATATCATTTTTCCTCTAAAGAAATGACCAACCCAAATGGCTCCATAATGAATAGATTCATAGAAGAGTTGTTGTGTTGGCCTTTACAACTTTTCTTTTCCTCTGAATTTGTTGTATTGGACTTTCTTGTATACTTAATAAACAGCTTCAATAACAGCAATCAGCACAAATGTGCTACTGGTGAGGAGGGTGTTCTTTTTCTTAGATGAGCACTGCTGCTGCTCTTTTTAGTGATGGCAGGACAGATTGTTCTGTCTCTTTTGTGCAAGAAAATGTGCATGGCAAACTCTGCACACTCATTCCTAAACACACATACTTAAGCACGGGCACTCTCACACATGGGCAAAGCCAGAGGTGCTAAACATCCCATGCAAAAAGAGGTGTGGAGACAATTCCCCACAAGATAATTCAGGATTACTAAAGTATCATTTACTGCCAGTCTTTTTTATGTAAAATGTCAATATTAATTGGAAAAACAAGATGCAGGATGCCACCCAGCTCAGAGGAACTGCAGAAATCCACACATCCGAGTAATCAGGGTACAGAAGAGAAATGTCTGCAGGGAGAGACAGCAGTAGCCCCATGGCCCTGCATGAGGGCATGTCTGCCTCTACCCTACATGCAGGAAGTGTGGAGATATATTATTCTCCTGAAGGGCTATGCAAGAATGTTCAGTGATATGGGGCTTGCTTGCCCCACGTCATTAACCATAGCCCCCAGGGTGGTCACCAGCAGACAGAAGCACACAAGTATTCCTGATGTTTTAGATAGTTTTTTGCTACACACCAGCTTCAGAAACAAAATAGTGGGAAAGCAAAAAAACCACTTCTCTTACAGTCTCTCCCAAGAACTGCTCAGTGTTTCCCCTTCTGTAGTTCAATAGCTTCAACTCTTCCCTATCCCAGCTTCTAGCAAACCCCTCCTTGTACCAGACATTGCTAAAATAACTCACAAGCCAGCCTTTAAAAATATTTCCACCATATGTTACGAACTGATCATTACAGTCTATGAGTCAAACCGAGTTTACTTTTTAAACAAACGATGTGTCAATAAGACGAATGTTCCAGTGTTAACTTCAATTACCATAGACATGCCTGGTGATGAAGAGTGTTTGATCTATTGCTACTTCTTCAGGGCAACTTCCTTTTGCAAGAAAGGCTTGTATTGCTGTGTTCTCTTTATCCTCAGCTTCCATTCTATCAATGTTCCTTTTGTTTCAGAGGCTCTTCAGTTAAATTAATATACTGATCAAAAGCACAGAACTGAGTTCAGGCTGGGCTTGGTAAATCTGGTGTTGCTTGAAAGATAAATTGCACAGCTAGAATGCATCCTTTGAGGTGAAGTTTTACAACAGGTAGCTAGGTGAAGGTCGTGTTATTTTAGCCACAATATAGCATGACCCAAGTGATTGTTTCAAAATAGTGCAATGTTTTATTACTGCATTGTTGAACATCAGCTGTATTATATACTTACCAGAAACTAACACATCCTGCATATTCTGCTATTAAACATAAAATATCAAATGCAAACAAAACACTTCCATATCCTACTTCGGACGGTGAAAGTCATCTGTGATGGTCCCAGATTGAACTGGCTGTGCAAAGGTCTTTAAGCATAGGACACAGCAGACAGAAAATCACCTGTAAATGGAGTTCAAAGAAACTTGACTTACTCCCCTTCATTAAAACACTTCCTTCAGAGCCAATATGAAAACAGCAGTCCTTCCCTAGCTCTTAGATTAAACATTCATTGGCTGTACATGTGCAGCACACAGGAAAGGACTATCATCTGCAACTGAGAGTTTACCCCACATCGACAAGACAAATAAACAGCGATCCTTCACAGCTGCTTTAAAACCAGTATTTTTCATTGTACCCTTAAGCACTGACAAAGAAAACAAACAAGGCACCCAGGAACACACAAGCCTTTTCTGCCATCCGGTGTGAGGGGGAGGAAGGCAGAGTCAGCAAGAGCAGTCAATCATTACCCTTCCTAGTCCTCACCCCTCTCCTCAGTCCTTTCAAGTAGTCCTGCAACTTCAGGCAGCAAAGAGGTCTTGAGAAACAAAAAATCCATACTCTTCCCCATCTGAGCAGAGGCCAGAAAATTCTCCTTCTGGACACATGTGAGGCCTTGCTCATACGGCACAGAAATGTTTGGCTCATGTGGAAGTTACTCTACCATGTGGCACATGGAAAGACATTTGCAGCTCCTAGGCCAGGGTGGGTCCAAAGGAAGGTCTCAAATCTACATAATGTGCTCTATTGTAGCTGAATAGCAATAAATTGGAAGACATTTGAGAAAAGCCTCATTTTTAACACCTTTGTAACCTCCTTATATCTATCTGTGCCAAGAAAAGCCGTAAGAGAAGGAATGAGTGGAGGTGGCCAGCTCCCAGCTGTATCTAACAGACCATGGAGACTGTGGAGGTGGGTGGCTCCCCTGCTGTTTACAAACCAGCACTGGTGTGCTGTTAGCACTGGAAGCAACAGTACTTCACCAATGTCATCACTTAACAATATAATATGACAGCATGTATAGAACTGATTAGCATAAATCAACATAATACCCACTTTGCAGCATTAGTATTGAAAACTTTCATCCTCAAGTAGTGGGGAGGACACAATACGTGATGAATTGCAATGATTTTTCTGAAATGCTCTCACATGGCAGAGTATGTTTGCATAGTATGTGCACGTGAGACTGCATGCACATGTATTTTAAGAGCATGCTAATACTGTAAGTTATGGCATTAGTTTCTAACAATAACTTTCCAATATTTCTGTGATCTTTTATTAGACTTCAAAAAAGAGACAAATTTGCAGGAGCTGCCACATGGGAAAGGGAGGGATGAAATGAGGGTGTGTCTATGTCTGGATCTGGATCTGTGTCTTTGTGTACGTAGTCGTTTTTATTTCAAAGCACATCAACCTGTCTTTCTGTGTCCAAAGGGTCATCATGCATCGAGTCACATAAATAGAGACTGCTTAAAAAAATAACTTGAGGTCACGCAGACTCCTAGGTTTGAATTACAGATAAACATATTTCAAAATGTAAACTTTGGACATAAGGTACAGGGGAGAACAACCTTACATGCCACTTCCTTCAATTTTGATAGAATAGTTTCAATTTTCAGTGTAATAATTCAAAGGTCTTGTGGCTTTTTGACAACACTGAGCTCTGCTTCTTCCTCCACATTCTCTGTCCTTCCCTCCATTGCTTTGTGCACACTCTGATGATTTCCCATTTCAAACCCGAATGCCTAATCACATCCAAGTGTATTTTTGAGAGCTCTTCCAAGTCTCCATTTTAGGCAGCATTTTCCTCAAAATAGATCTCTTTGGGGTTAAGATGGCATGCACATTTAGGAAATGTCAGGCAAAGTACAAATAAAGGTAAAATACTGTGCAGGATACAACAGGAATTCTTCTCCTGGGGGAGAAGTCCTAGGGGAAAAGTCTATAAATTCTCTAGACTCTACAGCAGGTCAGGATAGTTAAATTCTACAGTCCTTTACTACCAATGATGACATAGAAAACCTGAGGAAGATCTTCATGAGTGGCACTCTAGTCACTCTCTGCTGTACTTCCCTAAGGTGACACCCTGTTCCCCAGCAGAAAGCTTACCACAGGCCTTGCTTGCCACCATATGGCACCGTATCTCTGCACTCACCCTTTCAATCATATTAATGCCAATAATGCAACAATCTTTTTCTTTTATAAAGGTCTTAACCTGGCTTGTGCATTAATTTAGTCTGCCAAGTTATTTATGCACCTATAAAAATGCAGACTAGGCATCCTTACAAGCACAGGCACATCCTATTAATGCTGATCTGAAAGAGTTCTGAGCTCACCGTTACAGGTCCTTGATGGTGTTGGCCCATTACTGAATGTTTTCTAGGGGCCAGAGGTGAACAAGCTGATTCCAAGGAGGATCCATCTGTGTCTCCCAGCTTAACCTAGAATCTATTCTTTCCCATTGGACAGAAGCTCTCTTCTCTTGCTGTGTCCAGACAATCTTGTAGTATTTCCACACTGATGAAAACAAACAATGCTGATGTATGTCCAAACACTTCTGCTGTGATATTTCCAACCCTTTCAGCTACTGTTACAGTGAGTGTTGGGAATGTGTAGTACTGCTCTGAAACGAAACTGTATTCACAAGCTTTTCTTGGACATTTTGGTGAAACCTGCTCTGAAAACACTGACAGTTTTGTCCAAGTGAAGCCTGGAAGATTAGGCTGTATGTGGTACTCCAATAATAACACCAAAGTAAGGAGTATTATTAAGAGGCAGTTTAAATTTTGAACATATCACGTAACACACTGTGAAAGTAGCACAAGGTCAAGGAAAACATCTATTATTTAATTTGACTTGGAGCCAAACTCGTGGTGATGTTGAAGACCACACTTCCCACTCTGAATGGAACTTCATTTATTCAGTCCTTCCAACTTCATCAAAACTTTCCACTCGCTCTACCTCCATCCGTCTCTTTCTTAGTAAATACATCACAACCTCTGAGGGTCCTTCCCTCTCATTCTTTGTTTCTCTGCCAGATAAATGAGGAACACTCTTTACTCCTTTATAAGCTACATTTTTCTTCCCATTTCTGCCCTCAGCTGAATCTTACAAGAAAGCTCCAGGAAAGTCAAAGCAGCAGAGATAACAGCAGAACCTCATCTTAGAAATCAATGTCATTGTCATCTAAACTCTTCTTTCCAGACAACATTGCCCCTCCTTTCTTGTACAATAAGATGGTGATTTCACATCAAAGGTAACCATGGCAGCATCATGGCAGACATATTTGTTTGGCAGGTAGGTTAAAGCACTTCTTCAGTACTGTATGCCTATTAACGTTATTATCCACAGACTCAAAAAAAAATCACTATTTCAGTCATTAAAAAGGTACATGTGAATGCAAGATTTACTGAGCCTGAGTGGATGTGATCAATAATTTAAATATTACTGGATAACAAGTAAAGAAAACAAAAATAACAGCTTTGGTTTCAGGATATATGTAGCTGTCCTATGAACATAAATATATTAAAACTTTTCTGCTACATTTTATGGCTCTATATAAATATCAAAATAGGTTTATAAGTTGAAAGGAGAACATGCCAATTCTAAAATCATCACTCACAGCACTTCAGTTTATGCAGTTAAATTTCCCAGCTAACAGCATTCTGCAGGCAGTTGCTCTCCTGCCCAGGAGGCAAACTACACATCTGCCTTTCCAATACTCATGGTAAAAAACATCAGTCGGGAAATGCAGGCCGGCCGGAGCACATTCAAGGACAGTAGGGGTAAGGAGCCATCATCACAGCCACTAGGTGCCACACAACCTCTGTTGGCAGGGTAGGGGATAGTCAGACCAGACAAATGTCTCCATTGCATTGGTGCCTTTTCCTGCTTCCCTTGGCATTCTGGTCTTCTCTTTCCATGCTCTTACCTAACCAACAACCTCAGAGAAAGGTCTTGTCTTTCTCTTCCCTTTTCTTCATGAAAAGGTCAGTATGGAGAAAGGTCACTTTGCATCCTCTACTGAAGAGACCATCTATGACTGGCACAAGAAGTTAGGTTGTGTCCAAGGAGGGCCACATCATACACCATTATAAAAGCAATGCCTTCACTGGATGTGAAGTGTGCTTAAAATGGAACCTCTTCTGAGAAACTTTACGGGTACCACAACCACTTGGCAATGGGATACATTTATTGGCCTCTTTCCAACTGCAGTAAACTGGAGTTTCTGTAACCCAAATGACTTTGTAGGACTCCAAAGTGGTTTGATTAAAGGTTTCTGTGAAATGCACTATGAATTTTTGCAGGTGTCCTCTCAAGGCTAAGAGGAAGCTGGGTCCCACTTTTTCCCATGATCTTTGTTTCTTATAAAATCCATTTATCATAAAGGCATCAGTGGAAAGGGAAACAAAAAATTTGATGAGCTTCTGCTCTTTCCTGTCTTTTACTTTGGCTGTGTTTTTCTTGGGATTATGACTCTTGGACAATATGCAAGGCAAGTTTGGCTTAACCTGTACAGCTTTATTTTTACATTATCCAGAATAATTCATTTGGCATCAAGAGATCTCAGTCAGATAACATAGATAAAGTCACAACAGAATTATACTGGCATAAGTGAACCAACTTTTTATTCAAAAAAATATACCATTCCATCCGAAAACCTTCTCTAAATCCTAAAGAAAAAGATCAGAACAAATTATAAGGAATTAAATTTCCTAAATGCTTTCTTTGGCAGCACCTTAATACTCCATCGGAAAACCTGATGCATCTATTGATCATCTGATGGAACAACTCATCATTGAATTTTCCCAACCACTTTTCAAGGTACTTTTTTTCACTTATGGTGTGGTGAAAAGTGACTGTCTCCTGTTAGAGTCTGTTCTTGAGTGGGTCATTGCATTTTCTTGGGTGGAACCTTTTCCACTCAAGAGGATGAAATGCTCTCTAGCCCCAGTGGGTATCTTCTGGCACAGTGGTGAATTAAGGAATTAGAGCTCTGTAGGAGGGTGGTGCAGGTGAGCTGATCTGAGTGGGAATCAGGTCAGTTCCTAGGGGCCACTGTGAAGCTGATGCAGGCAACCTCAACTCATTTTCCACTAGATCATAGAGCCAAATACTGTTTTCCCAGACAGGGAAAACCCCTGAGCAGTTCTTCCTCAAATCTAGTCTAAGAGAAAGAGCAACAAACAAACAAAAAACCAAACAAAACTCTGTAAAACAAATATTTCTCTTGATAGTTCCTTTGCAGCCTGCTTTGCCATGTCTTTTCTCTTTTTAATTTATTTATTTATTAGCATTTTCAGTACTCCTTCTGCACCAGAACTTTATTTAAGGCTACTGGCTGGGAGCCCCGGGGAGGGTTCCCAGTCCCCTGGGTGGATTCCCGGTCCCTGTATGCCACAGTATTACGAGTGTGACCTCCTGCCTTGCCAGGACTTTAAAGGGCCCATCTGCCCTGTTAGTATCAATCACACTGGATATTTGTCATTCAGCCCCTCCAAATTACCCAGGTTTTAATTCCCAATCCTAAACAGTGTCCAAAGCTATTCTCTGTTATTCTTTTTGCATAGAAAGAAAAATATCTAATTTAAAGCCTAAGTTTCCCCCTCATAACATTTATGCATAGACTGTGTTACTGCTATTATATTCTGAAAAACAGTTATTTCACCGAAATAAAAAATCCTTTTCATAAGTGCTTCGCTCCCTGCCTTTTTTTCTTTTCCTTTTATGTTGCATATACCAACAGGGGCCAACTTTATTTCAGTATGGACTTGGATTTTGATGAATATGCTTCTATTTCATTTATTCTTTATTTGTGCAAAAGCTAGGCAGTATTTTTACATTGTTTCCCACTTCCTTTTTGATTAAACTGTTATATTTGATTTTCCAGAAATAAAGCAGCACAGAGATAGAGAGAGTGAGAAAAATACATCATCCTTGATTGTCTCCTGACTCACAGCTCTCTAAGCTCTGACCCAAAAGCCCACCTTAACACACTGGAAATAAGTGCCCAAAGGGAGCCGTCAGAGAGGAAGCTCTTCAGGAAGTGACTACCCAAAGTGCGAACCACAGGAGAATGAGGCCTTTTCCACCTAAAATTAACTGAGCTGCTCAAACAAAAACACTAAACCTACTATAAACTTACTAAAATAATAATAATAGATGACCCAAGTCAGGCCTTTTAAACTAAATTGCTATAATCAGTATCAAAGATCAAAGATCAAAGACCACTAAATTCAGTGCCATTAGTTACTATGTCGGAAAAAAACCCAGTCAGTAAAAATTCAGTGGATAGGCTCTATATCTATTTTTCCTTCACATATAACTTTCCAAAGCTCTCTTCCTTGGGGTTGTGGGTATCCCCATTCTTTGTTTCAGCTTAGGCAAAGAGTTTTCTGAGCAAAAATTATTGTCATCTACAATACATTCTCATTTTAGCTGCTGAAGAGCCAGGGGTGCAGTTACTTATTTGCACGGCAGCTGCTCCCAACTGCAGCCCTCAAGATGACACAAACACCCAGCTTACTTCACATGCAGTGGCAGCTGAGGTCTGGCTGTGGGCTCCTCACAGCTGCACAGGAGCTTCCCTGCTCCCCTCCAGGGAGAGGAGCAGCCGGGGTGGTGTGTCAGGAGCTGGGCTGAGTACAACCCAAGGAGCCCTGCTGAGAAGATGGGCAGGCAGCACAAGCCTTGCCCTGAGGAGCACAGTCTAGCTCTTCGAGTTTCAGCAAAGTGCAGAAATTGTGGCTAAGCACAAGGTAGCACGTTCCTGAAAGCCCCCGAGCAGATCAGTGATCAGGAAGAGACCCCAGTCTACCCCAGCTACACCCCTTGCAATGTCAGCCTTCATCCTTTTTAAGCTCACTCTGCCCTTCTCAAGACCCGGAAGTGGCATTTGTGCTTTGGATGAGCCTGTGAAAGACCTCCAGGCTGTCAAACTACAAGTTGCCACCAGTTGTGCTTCCTCTCCTTCAGGTCTCTTGCAGTGCTGCTGTATGCCAGAGCCACCAGCCTGCTCACCTGGCAGACAGACAGCCTAAACCCTGCTGCCCAGCCACCCGCTGGTGGGGCAACCTGCCACTCAGCCAGAAAAGGTACCAGGACCTTACCTTGGAAATCAGTGACCAAGGTACTTCTTTGCTCAGTAAAGGAACAGAGTGGTAGACAAAAGTCACCAGTGAAGAAGTCAGTCGAGGAGGCCAAGCAGTTCCTGGTGCTCTGGTGTGTTTTGACCTAAATTTTCACTTCCCAGCCCCTGATGGATATTTCACATGTAAATGGTTGCTTAGAGACATACATGCACCACTCAAATGCTCCTTCTATGGAATGAGCAAGCAGAACAACTGTGGGCATTAATAGTGCTGCTGCTGCTGCTGCTGCACCTGAGCTGGCTTGACCAGGACTCACCTCCTCGTCAGAGGAAGTGATTTGGGTTCAAGAATGTGGAAATAACTAAAATATGTGTTTCCAAGGCTAGTATAGCCACAGAGATTTCTTTGAGACTGTGACTGACCACCCAGGCAGTCAAAGCTAACACAGATTTAAATAGTGACTTATAGGAATCTGATTTCACTCACAGATTCATAGCAAGATTTAACACTTACCTTGAGGACCACAAAGCATTTGCAACTTATCTGCTAAGCCTACAAGAAAATTGAAGATTAAGTCACAAGGAGGTCAGCTATCCAGCCATTACGCAAAACTTGCTAAAAGGCAGTGACATACATTTAGCAATCATCCCAAAATCAGAACATCAAAAGAAAATATTTTTGCACTAGTTTTCTTATGCCAGCCTATGTCCCTGTGAAGGGAGTAATGTTTATGGGACCAGTGTTTGGAAAAGTAAGCTTGAATAGCAGTGTCAAAGGGTAATTGGCACAAAAGAGATCCCTACATTTGGAACAAGAGGAATTAAGTTTTCCTAAGCACATTGGGACCACAGAGGGCTTGTTGTTGATAGACCCACAAGTAGTAATATTACCAGGTTCAAGCCAAGGGTCATAGCATGCAGTGAGACAACAGTTCCTTAGAGCAATGAGAGCAGGGTCATGACTCCTGTGTGCAGCTGATTGATCCTCAGAGTTCAGATCTGTGAGATGCACAGGGAAAAAAAATGTGCAATTTACAGCATTCATTTACACTTGGCTTTGAAAGGTTTTTATTGAGGCAATGATCACCTTGCATTTTTGCTTTTCAGCTACTGCCTGAAAGTCCGTGGAAGGATTTGAAACAATACATGACCATGGGATTTTATCAGCAGAATATATTAGTGCACTAGTTAAATGCCAGGTAAAGTTTTGCAGCTGTTAGTAGCTTTTCTTCTCAAGGGCTCGTATCTGGAGACTGGCCTCTGATTTCCATTTAGCAAAACAGAAGCTTGAAGCCTTGAGAAATGACAGTGAAACTGTGCAACCACCCCAGGGACTCAATTCTTAGTTTATGTTCTTTACGACCACAAGTAGAAAAGTGCATTGAAGTCACATTTCCACTTTATTGATCTTGAACCTCAACTTCTAGAATGGATTTGAGGAATATTTAGGACAACCTGAGCATAAATGAGGTTTAGGATGTTCTGAGTTATGCATCTGGTATAGAATACTGGAGTGCCCTGAACTGCTCATGTAACCCTGAACCTCGGCACAAACTGCCTCCTTTCCTTGGTAGCCTCCTGCCTGTTTGCCACTTGAGAGAATCTTGTTATCAAAGGCATACTCAGTTGCCTCTTCAATGGGTCATTTATATTTCTGATGACAGTAGAAAATAGTAAGAAGGTTTAAGAAGGAGCCCATGGCTCCAACACACAACATTAAATAAGCCTGCTGGAAACATCTGGGAAGCTCATAAGAAGTCATTCTGGATCTTGTGAGAGTTTTCAGAAACTTCAAGCTGTTCTGTGTAATGTCCCAGGTACCTCCCCTTGGATTCCCGACCAGGATTATGCAACAAGAAATTTAGTAAATTTTGAATGAGCCCAGAGGTAGGGCCTTGGGAGTTTGGCCAGTGCTAAATTAATACAGAAATCAATAAAGCTTATAGCTACACACTTTCCCACCAAGCCTCAGTGCTTGGATTCAAGGAGCACACAGACTGGATTGCTATGATCAATACTGGAAGAGGATATAATGCAACACTATTAATGCAACTGGTCCCACTGAACACAACAGAAATTCAGCCATTTTCTTCATTCAACCTGGAATTTCACCTAATGTGGCTTTTCCACCTATAATACCTGTGATCCTGACCACATTACTAAATTGCCAATGGGATCTGCCGAGCATTACAGTCTTTGATTTGTCAAGTACTCTGCATTCACTACATCTCTGTTGTCTACAGGATTCCAGTAACAATCTATTAAAGACATTTAATGTTACCAATTTACAACTGAAAAACACAAACTACTGAGGTGGTGAAGCTGCCAGAAGAGACATCAGGGTCTGTGTTAGAATATATCTGATTCAACAACTCCTATATGTGCAAAGCCTGCAGATTGGATAATTATAGCTCCATCAGTGAGTAGTGTATTTATTAGACCCAAATTTGGTTATCAGAAGTGTTTAGAGAGAGATTGACATGGTAGAAAGGGCTGGCAGATGTGGACAAATAAGGATGGCTTATTAAAGCTCTGTTTTTGTGAGAGGTGCACTCAATTTTAAATGCAGCTACCCAATAGTTACTGTCCTGAGCATTATGGTCCAGTAAAATACACAGCAATTAAGGAGGACTCTGTTATACCTGTTGTTTAGCAAAGCTCAAAATCACAGCTCAGCACTCAATCAGACAGAAATATTGTTTTCTTATAGTATCACAGAAGCGAGCTTTGACAAAAAAAAGGGAGGATATCAAATGCCTCTTATCCTTGCTAAGTGGTTAATGGTGGAAAAAGTACAGATAGCTACATGCTTAGTCTAGTTTGGCATCAATTTGTATACACATAGAGAAACAAGGTACAGATGTTTAAAAAGTTATGACAAATGAGGAAACAGCCCCACACTAAAAGTGGTTGCAATAAATTGCCTTTCAGTTACAGGTCTGTAGTGCAACAGCTGACATATATGGAGTGAAAGTTAAGGAAAGGGTGATAGTCCTGCTCATACTGGGAGCATGCAGCAAATAATTGTTAAACAAAGGTGTTGTGAGAAGATAGATAGACAAGTATCCCAAAGCCAAGGAAATGATCAGTCCTGTAAGTCAAAAGGCAGAAGAAGTCAAAGCAATGCAAAATTTCTGGAAAATTCAAACTACTGGAGTTTATTATAATTTACAGTTCTTTCAAATTCATGCTCCTTCCACTGCTCCTAAAAAGACTTACTCTGTACCCTTCATGAGCTTCACTACCTTTCTGGTGAAGGGTGTAGAGAGTAAGTCCTGTAAAGTGCAGTTGAGGGAGCTGAAGTTGTTTAACCTGCAGAGAAGGAGGCTCAGGGGGTACCTTATCCCTCTCTATGACTACTTGGAGGTTGTAGCATGAGGGGGTCAGTATCTTCTCCCAGGCAACCAGTGACAGGATGAGAGATAGGCTCTAGCTGCGCCAGAAATTCAGGCTGGACATCAGGAAAAAGTTTTTCATGAAAATGCTTGTTAAGCATTGGAATAGACTGCTCAGGGAGGTGATGGAGTCACCATCCCTGGAAGCGTTCAAGAAATGAGTGCACGTGGCACATAGTGCTGTCAATGTAGTGACCAATCAAACAATGGATTTGATGACCTTGGAGGTCTTTTCCAACCTTAATGATTCTGGGATTCTGTAATATTCAGGAAGCTCCACTGGGTGTTTGGCTCAGCCTACATGGTTGGTGCAATTCCAGCAAGAGATTTCTTCTATTTGGTTCTCAGTGTCTCTCATTGTCAGTTGAGACCAAGCAGCCCTGCACACACAACATGATTGTTCATGAACAGTTCTGACAATAAATTTTTCTTTTTTATTTTTTAGGGTTTTTTAAAAATTTTATTTCTTACTAAGTTGTAAGGCAAAGTCAAGAATTGCTTTGTGTCGCATTTAGTGCCTAGAGTGATTCAAAATGTTCATCTACTTTGGGAGCTTTTCTTGCATATCTTTTCCCTTTTTTTTTAAACTAAAGTACATTTTTAAAGAAAAGCATCCACTTAAGCAATATTGAGACATTTTAATTTGGGCAGGGATCAGATAACTCCAGGGGTATCTTCAGTCTATTATTCTGCAATTCAAAATGTCAAAAAAATCTTTCAAAAGTCATTCAAACTGATTATTTGAATTGATAGAAATACATCCTTTTTTCCTGTTTAACTAAACCTATACTTTTCAGGATGAAAAATTGACAAAATTTTCATCCAGATCTAACTTTTTCTTTGAATATATTCATAGAACTGCTCTTTTTATTTTACCCCTTCAGGAAATAACCTGTTTGCAAGTCAATTTATCAAAATTACCCTTCCAATGCATAAAATAGTAATGTATTTCAGATTGTGCTCTTGCATAATTTTAAAAGCAGAAGAATTATGAAGACGAGAAAATAAAGAAAAGACAAAAATATATTTTAGAGCTTTTTAAAGTTTTTAGGACAATATTCTTCTGCACAGGTCTGTTTTCATCGCTAAAGTAACCTGTTTGATTTTTTTCTATGGGAAGTTCAAATAAGGATAAACTTCAAGGCTAGCTTATGTCACGTTGTGTAACCATATAAAGTTTGTTTAACAAAGTGCAAAAGACTTCCAAAACCTTCTAACCCAATAATATATTACTGTTAAACATTTAAAAATCATTTATTCCCTTTAGGAAGCAGAAAAAACCCCTAGCTATATTGAATGTATCTTACCTCTCAATAGAGCTATCACTGATTTTACTGATACCTTCTTGGAAGTCAGAAAATACTCTCTTACCTAAAATGTTGACATGTTTCATTCTATAAAAACAGATATATTTGGAATGTTTTATGAGTCAAAAAAGTCAACACAGATTATTTTGTTTATTTAATTATTTAATGTTTGGACAGTGCTTTGCAAGCATAATATACACTTATTTTTAGTATTGTGCAAACAGCATTATCAGCAAGATATGAATAAAAATGCTCTCAGCTTTGCAAGCAATTTTCTTGATTAATTTCTTTGTATAAAGCAGCAGAGGGAGCTCATACATTATTTTTGGTGTGTCACACACAAAAAAATGATAAATTACACGTGCACACACATGTGCACGCACGCGCGTGCAGGTGACACGGCCCTGTGCACGTATGTGCACATGCACTCAGCTCTGGGACAAGCTGCACAGCTACAGTGGCTGTGCCTGCACTTGTCACACAGACCAATAGGAGCAGATGTGTTCAGCAAAAGAGCTGGGAGTGAGCCCTGCATGGCCATGGCACACATCCTTCAGGGCACCCTTTCTGAACTAGTGCAGCCTGGTCCCATCAAGCTGAGACACCCACGTGCGCCTTGGGCGTGTTCAGGGAGCTCCCAGAGTGCTTTTTCCAGGTGGATTTTACCCAAGAGGAAGCCAGCTGGTGCGTTCTGACCTTGATCCTGGATGCAAACCAAAGCTCAGCTGGTGGGCTGATCTGGAGGCACCGTCAACAGTGCGCACTTGATCCAGAGAAAGTCACCAGCACCAAAGCCACATTAGAAACTTCTAGGTACCTACCTGAACTGATCTTCAGGTGTGTAAGAAATCAGATGGATAACATCAGTTTAGGCAACTGCATTCTGCTAAAGTGACATATTAGGCATCTACATGCCTTTTTGAATTTTCTCCTCAGTCTGTATAAATTTTGCAGGAAATGTTTCATTATGGAGGTACACTGAGAAAGAAGTGTAGAAGTCACTTAAAGGACAGGATAAATTTCCTAAACTTCTTGGTTTTGTCTGATTGCATGAGTTCTTGGGAGTATATGCCCTCAACTGGCCCCCTGAAACTTGTAAATCTGAAGTATAAGGAGGGCTTAGTATAGTAACTGAGCAGACCCTAGAACTCCCTGAATAGCAGAAGTATAATTGTTATTTCCTTTAAGGATATGTAGAGTATATCCTCCTCTACATGCTAGGCCAGCCAGCACCTTAGGAGCATAATTTCTCTTCCCTAGGCACTCCTGTGAAAGTCTAGGAGGAAGCAATGGGCAGTGGATAACACAGGGATTCCGCTGTGGTGGAGGGCAAAGCCAGAAGGAAGCAGTTGGCACACCGGACTATCCCATATCCTACCATATACTGCACTGTTGAGGCCAAAGTATGAAAACAATGGGAAAACTGGTCTGCCAATAACTTCTTTTCCAGGATGGGCAGAGGTATTGGTAACTTTGCATTATGGATTGCTGATTTTGCTTCCAGACTTGGACTGAGGAGATGTGAAGATGGCAAAAATGGGACTGAAAAAACCAGGAAAAAAACAGGTTAGAAAATGAGAGAAGTGTGGGGAGGGGTTGGAGTTGGGGGATGGGGCACAACATGGGAAGAGCAGACGAAAATGGCACAAATTCTTTGTGATTTTAAAAATCTTATCTTTTGGGGTAGGGCTTAGGGCAAAAGGAATAGATTTGGGGAGAATTACTCGTCATATCTAAACCAGCTGGCCAAACTTGTAATGAAAGGCCCTAAACCATCACTGTGAGAGAGGAAAAGTCACATTGTTTTTATTTTTCTGGAGAGCAATATGTGTCACTTTATAAATAGTAACTAATAACATGTGCTGTGGCACTTCTGTGGTATTTTTCAATAATTACTGTTGTAGTAAAGGAGTTTAGTATGAAGTAAAACATCTCTATGAGGGAAAAAATTGCTACCTCTTTCCCACTGATATTTGTGCAATGGAATTAAAAATATACAGATACACTGAGTCAAAAAAACATTACTCCTCGTTCAAGGAACTCAAGCTGAACACCTTGAAAAATCTTTACAGTTACATTGTTCTCTCATATGTTATGAGGATTTTTATTTCCTTTTAACAGCAGTAAATCGTCAAATGGAAGAGGCTTATATTGCACATACCATTGCGAGACGTGCTCATCACGTAATGTCAGAATGAACTATTTTTTAACCTAATATACAACAATTTAGCAGCATTAGAAGAACATAAAACAGATAAAAGTATAGCTTTTACAGCCATTCATCAATGGCCTTTTTTTGAGGAGTGCAGATACCTCCTCAGGCTAAGCATACATCTCTCTATTTCACATAAATACACAAAGTGACAGGGCTTCCAGTCAAAATAAACATTTGCTCAGTGTATACCTGATTTCCACCCATTTCATTCAACAGGAAAGATACTGAAGTTAACAAACACACTAATCTCTCATCTGCTCTAGGGATGAGGATGTGCTGTATCCAACAACTTGTGATTGAGTGTGTTCGCAGTTTGCTGCTTCTAAGGATGTCCATGCTTTTGTATTGGTATTATTTAAAAGGCAAACAAAAGAACAAGCCTTGACCAAATCCAACCAAAATTGCTTTCAGTTTTTAGAAAATAAGAATTATTCAAGGGAGAGAGGATAATGTCAGGTTTGGCAACTACACGGACAATGAGGAGAATTGCTGAAGAAAGCACCATTTGGATGAAAATGCAACACAAGGTGATATAACAATATAATTGCTTATTAAAAAACAAACAATCAAAAAAACAAACCCACATATACTATTGAACAACACAAACCACTTACAATTCAGGGTAAAAAACTTCCAAGGGTCTGAGGCACCCAAATATCACTAAAGCTGAGGAAATCTGTGGTACCTAGAACAGAAAATAATTTTTTGCATTTGAGGTTCTGGCAGCATTGCCTTAAGCCCTCTGTGGAGGGAAAGATGACCCTGCTGCCTTGGCCTGTCTCTCCAGCAGTTTGAAGGAGAACAGGAGCTGAGCACAGGTTTCTTACCTCCTGGGGCAGGGCTCATTGAACATCACGGCACCACCGCCATCAGGGCTGGCTCCCTTGCCAAACAGAGAATGAAAGGATGCAGTAGGTCCCCTCTGAGTCCCATACCTGGCATGCTAAACCTCTATAGAGATGCTTTGTCAGGTAAAATACATAATTTGGACATATCGTTTGATGATCTCATGCAAGGATTTCACACCAGTCTATCGAAGAAAATGATGATTGAGTTATTTTAACAGTCATGATATTAGTTAAACCTGATTAAAAGATTATTTTCCACTGACATCACTTCTTTATTCTATTTACAAGCTAAATAGGCCAGACACTCAACTGATAAATGCTCATTTCCCTCCATCTTAATTAACTAAATATTCTTTTACTTAAACAATCCCTCATTTTTCTATAGACACAGTAATAGATCCATTAGAAGGGTCTATCTGATACCAGGGATCTTTTATTTATGAGGACAAGTCCAAATGGTTACTATTTTTAATGTTTTTATTTTCCTTGATACTGTACACCATGTAATGGCTTTGGTCCAAACAGTAATCACACGATGGGTGCTGTTTCTTCTTTCTTGACCTATCACACTCCACATGATTTAATCCATTGTTTTGGATGTTGCCAATGATTTATTGTATGAAAAATGTAAATGATCTGGATGGCAGATGTTTTATATTTTCTGACCATTCATTTTCAGTGGGAATGTAATTAAAATTTATGAAGTGTATCTGCTGAATTGCATTGGCAATTGATGATCTCCTCCAGTGCTGTCTGTCTGGAGATGATGAGTGATTGTGGACAGTGAGATGTGTTGACAAGGGCAGAAACAGACGTGATGTTACTGTCATGAGCGAGGCTACCTGCAAAAAGGCTGCCGGTTTTTTTCTCCCCTTTTTTTCCCACAGGAAGAAGGTGGCAACCAGAGCTGTCTTTCTTCTTGCAAGACAGAGTACAAAGCCTCTGCATACTCCTGAAAGCTGTCACTCTTCACGACTGCAATCTCTGTCTCTCTCAGCAATGGGCATCTGGAAGCCACGATACCAGTTATAACAACCCATGTCAAGGATATTAATTAAATTCCTGATGGCCACCCAGAGAAGCTAATGAGTGTAAATTTCACTACATCCCAACTCATAAGGCAGCCCACTTAACCTTTTCAGCATTGATATCCTTCCTCCAGGAGGGAAGTAAAGAAGTGGGCTGTTTGCCATGGGAGCATGGAAAGGAGGAACAGGGAAAGGAGGAACAGGGAAAGGAGGAGATACTTGGTCTGGCACAGTTTAAATACAAACAGATCAGAACTGGATCTGCTGGATTCAGATATACAGATATAAAAAGGTGATTTTTTCAGAAATGAGATCCCAGATAGCATTTTGCAGAGCCGTTATTGCTATGAAACTGAGTGGATCTCCTCACCTCAGCCCCTTCCAGCTCCATGAGCAAGAGAAACAGCTCTTTTTAATCCCAGTGAGGTATAACTACCGGACTTTGAATTTCCCCTGCTCCTGACAGAGCCCACCTCTTACGTTTTTGAGTGCTGTGGAGGACAGAATGTGTAATTACCATCATCCCACCATACAGTTACTTCTACGATAAATGTACAGACAGCCTAGATTAACATGTAGTGAATCATGTAAGTGCTCTGGGACCAACAATTGGAACTGGGGAATTTCTGACACCCATCTTTATCATCAGGGATTTTGATCACTTGAATGTTCCAAGTGTTTTCTTAATTCACAAACCTCATTTAGGATATCTACCATTAGGCACTAATAAAAATGCCTTCACTCTAAAGTCATGTGGCCACCTCATTACCAGAGGCTGGTAAATGAGAATTCTATTCCAAAAGCAAACCCCAAAGGTAGTTTGTCACGAATGCCCCAGTCCCACTGCTGTTGCTGACACCACTTCCAATGTATTCCGCCACTATGGGTGGGGTCCAAATGAAGGTGATTGTAGCTGTCAGTTCTTGAGCTCTGCTTGTGCTGAAGTCAGTAGGCATTTTGCCATTCATTTCAAAAGTAAGCATTACAAGCTCAAGAACTAATCCGAGCTTCAGGCTTGGTAGTGATTGTGACATTTGACAATGTATGATTCAAAACAGACAAGGGATTGAAATGGCAGGTGCAGCAGATGGTCAAGATCCTATTACACAAAGGCATTTTTTTTTTTTATCATGTGTGCTCCCAGCTCTGCTGCTTCGCTGTGTCTCTGACCTGTGACGTGCAACTGTGGCAGGAGAGGAGAAGGAATGAGGTAGGACTAGGGTCACAAAGTCTGGTTAGGCAGATTTTGGAAAATCCCAAGAGGATACTCTCAGCACAATGCATCCTACAAAATGCTTAGTAAATACTGCACAACTCTGGGAACCAACAAGGTTAAATTCTTCTTTTGGCTTCACTGCTGTCTTGTTGGGTGCCTCAGTTTACCTATCTGCATTTTTAGGCAACATGCCTTACCTGGCTTTGTATGCCAAAACTTCATTCATTAATACTGATGTCAAAGAGGACATTCAGCACCTCACAGGAGGCCCAGTGCACCTGCATTAGTTAGCCATAAATCATGGGAAACAACACTTTGAAGTGTCAGGAAGATTTAATGTGGGATACAGAACAGAAGGGGAATGTGATGAACTGAGCCCCAAGCCCCAAATAAGGAATTTAAAATGCACCTTACCCTTAAAAGTGTCAGCAAATGAAGAAAAAGAAGAGTGGGGAAGCCCCAAAGGCAGCAATTTTGAATGCTTTAGTTTTCTCTATTGACTTTAATTAAGCTCACCCAGGATTGCAGGCCTGTCACTTGGGGAACCTTTCCATAAAGAAAAAAGGAGTTTGCTCCCCAGGTGGGTTTTCCCAAGTTTCTCAGGCTCTTACCACAATATATGCCTGGCATCCATGACAGGGTCGTCAAAAATAATAGCTAAGGAATTCACTGTCTGTCATTCCAAAATAATTATGTATGGGGCTTTACTTGCACTTGAGATGGGTTATATATTTCATTGAGAAACCCATGTAGACTAAAACATTTATTTATATGTATGCATGTAATATATGAAGGTTGAAGAGATTAACAGTCAAATAAAGAACACGACGGAACAGAAGTCTGTATACATGTATGTGAAACATGTTGAGAAAGAGGGTGGAAAGCACTCTCAGTCAAAATTTGTTAATTATGAAATGCATTAATGCTTTATTAGCCATTTATCAGGAATTAATCACCTATTCTGATGTAAATGTCAAGCTTAAAAATGTACCATGAAAATTGTCCCTTAAATATAAGCTATGTTTTAAGGGTCAGCAGAACCACAGAAAAGATAGCAGCATATTCCCCTCAGCTGCCTGGAACAGTCTTTTAGTGCCTCAGCATCATGCCTGTGTCTAGGCATGCAATAGTTTTTGGGTGCTTTCAAAGTCAAAATAGTGCGGGGAAAAAAAATGAAGAGAGCTTGCAAGCAGAAGGGGAGGAGGTAGTATACTCAGTGGTATTCTTCAGGTGCACAGTTTGAATAAAAATGCAAAACAGGATGCTCCCATTCAGTAAATATTATCATTTTTATTCACTCATTAATTAAGTTGCTTAATTGCTGCTGTCAAAAGACTCTTGAGTTTGTGACTGGGGCTGTTGCACTGTTTTGATAGTCGCTGAGGAAAGAAAAAGGCAGTATCACTCGGCTTGTTCTTTACTTGATAATAAGGAAGCACTGGTTGTAGGAGATCATAATGAAGCTGCAGAGTTGCACAGGGAAAAAGACAGATATTTACAGGAAAAAAGGAAGGGGATAGGTAGGTTTTAATACATCAAATGTTATTTCACCAATATGACTGATGCGCCACAACTTGTGCAATATTGTTCAATTTGTTACTCCATGAAAATCATTTTAATACAAAGTATTTCCCACATTTTAGTCTAACTTCCCAAGAGGGTCCAGAAATCGAAAGGGACTCAAGATGTGTTGGTCAACACAACTATAGATATTTTTTACCAGACCTGTCTCCAAAAGATTAATGTAAGCTGGTTTAGGTACTGTCTCTTCCAGGACACCAGATTGACAAATGATCAACGCTTATGGTATATTATTCATACATTTCTGAGACAGTACCTATTCATGCCAGGATGATGATCAGTCCCATGTCACTCAAAAAATTCTTAGAATTGATGCCCACTTTACTGCAGACATCTCACATCTCAGCATCACACTGATGAAGTGCTGCGGCCATGACACATAAAGGTGTCTTTGCAAATGAAAATGAGACTGATCCGGCTGACATAGGCCAGGACACCCAATAACCATTTATTGATTCTTATTACTAAACAGAATAAATGGAAGACAGCTTTCAAACCAGATTGCTGGTGACGAGCTCTGGTACAACCTGAGTCAGATCATTACACGTGTGTCTAGGCCTGTACAGAGGTCTGGAGATGCAGCAGACTTTTCTTGTCTCAGGTTGGCTCATGACTCACAGAAGGAAAGACTGCTGCACACAGACATCTAAGGAGGGATAGCTGATCAGAGAGAGAGTAGTGCTAGGATGATGGATGCGGTATTTGGCCACCAATTTTACCTTATGGCTAAGAAAGAAAGGTATCGCTTATCCCTCAGTTCTAAAGTCAAGCCTGCAGTTAGATCTATTCTCTGTTCCCTCTTTTTCAATCCTCTATAATGAAGCAGGTGATCACCTAAAGGACTTCTGCACAAGAGGAAGAATTTTGCTTAGTGATGAAATTCCTTTACCCAGGCACAAATGGGTGTGGCCTGCTCTGTGCACCATTCAGGGACTGTCATGACAGGGTCTTTGTTTTTGGGTGTTTTACACTGCCTATGGTGGTGGCTGGGATAAATTTCAGAAATAGGTTATGACGGTCTTCAAAACTCTTTGACACATTGAGTTTTTGGCAAGACATTCATTACATCTCAAGCTGTCCAGATACACCCGTTAAAGCCTCCCTTCCTTCTGTTCATGAGACACTACAGTTTGCACTGAACTGTGCAATGAGTTTAGCAATGGACACAAAGGTTCTTAAGGAGAGAAGCAAATCCAGTACACTGTTTATGAACGTTTCATATCCAAACGTGAACGTAGGTTTTCTGAGCTGAAAGGCTATTGCTCCACAGCATCACACAGTCTTAGCTGTCTTACAGGTTCCTTGGAAAAACAAACAAACAAACAGTGGCATTAATTAAATGACTTACAGGTACTTGCTGCACTCATTACTTTTTATTTCACCAGAATGAACAGAAAAAGCAAAACTGCTATGAAACATTCTGTTCTACACACTGGAAGGTGTGAGCAAAGAAAAGTTTTCAAACATTTCAAACCTCTGAGTTATTATTATTCTTCAAAAAAAAAATCATAAAATATACCCATTCATCTTGCTAGATTTTATGGGTCAGTATAGCCCCTTTAAAATCTGAAGGCCTAAGAAATGTAAGGGTGCTGACTGATGAGCTGGGACAGCCTTACCTCAGGATAAGCTGAAAAGGTTGGCAGCTCCAGCTGTCTGCTCTGCTCCTGGTGTCCAGATGTCTAAGCTGCCTGTCAATCAGCTCCCAAAGCACTGCAGTTTACAGGGCAGACTTTGCACTGCAGCCGTCATTGGCATTGGTTTGCCTTAAAATGCTTCATTGTAATCGCTAGCTGAATTCTATGGATAATGACACAGCATAGAAAGAGATACCTCCACCACCAGTCCCCGTAAAGGCAGTCCCGAGTAGTCAGAGTCCAAATGTACTTAAATGTACTCTATAACTGCCATTGTGCTTTCACAAAAATGTCCAAAGCACTAAAACATGCATTTAATTGCAATACAAACTTGAAGCATTCAGAAGCTGCTTTTCCATAGAGTTTCTGCCCTCAGTGCCTGGAATCGGAAATTCTGTGGTATTAAGAATTGTGTCTCTCACATCCTCCTTTCCTGACCCTAACCACCTCTGCCAGCCTGCAACGACAGTGTTGGAGCACCTGACCATCTTGCTGGTTTAGGACACAGGATTCTGTCACTCATGCCACTCTCTATGCCTCCTGTCCCAGTTTGTGAATGCAGCAGTGAACTTAACCAAGGAGTTTAAGCATAAAGAAATGTAAGTTTTGTCTCTTCTTCTCTGACGTGAACAAATACCTTTGCTTCACTTTTCCCTTGGCCTTTCTGATATTTCTTGTCATGCTATCTTTTCCTTCTCTTCTGTCTGCTACTTCCTTCATCCAGCATGGAGGGCAGAAGTGACTAGAGTCACTGAGAAAGGACACTGATTTTCAGAAGAAAAAATTGCTTCTTAGCTCTCCCCAGCAGAGTTTCTCAGGTGTATTCTGAAGCTTAGTTAGGCTTCTCTTTGTCTCCAGTGACCAGTGGTTAAATTATGCTCTGAAAAAAGGGGAAATGAGCAAAAAGAAGGGACCTAAATTTAACTACAAGGAAAAGCAGGTGATGTAAGTTCTTGATATAAGTTCTCAAACAGCCACCTGGACCTGAGCAACTCCTTAAGTAATTCCCCCGATATAGCAGTGGTAGGCTCTGCCTAGAGACAGTGTAATAAATTGCCAGAGCACGTTATTCCCTGAGGACTCAGCAGGCGAGCACACTGAAAGCTTCCTTGGAAAAAAAAAAAAAGTTAAAAAAAAAAAGTACAGAAAAGCACAAAGGTTCAGCGGCTGTCCTTGTGCTTCTGTTTCCTTATTGTTTCCCCCAGCACAAAATAGTCAGACCAGATGATTCAGAAACAGGAACTGACACCTTCTGCACCCTTTGTCACACAACTCTGAGATGTCAGCACAATCCTCCAGCCTGGCAAGGCCTTCCAGAGCCATCAAGCAAAAGCTACCGCTCACTCCTCCAAAACAGAGGGGCATCCCCATCTGACACCAGTCACAGTCCCAGAGTGACTCCACAGTTTTCCTTTGGTTTGTGCATCCAGGGACAATCTGAGAGTGGCGGTGGAAGAGACCCTGGTTGGGTCTGGAAGGTCCAGGCCAGGAGGAGGTTGAGAGTAAATTGTTAAGAGGTGTCTGCACCCTCCAGCACGGGACAAAGCTTCCGCCGAGGCTGAGCAGACAAGCCGCCTTCGGCTCGGTGCTGTGGGTGAGAGCAGACAGCGCTGGCACTGTGGGGCTGAGCTCAGCCACCCGCCAGCGCCGGGTCCGACGCGAAGCCGGGATGAGGCAGAGGTGGCCTAGGAGGCCTCTGGGCCCCGCGGAGCCCAGTTCACGCCTTGGTGCATGTGTGGGAGTTGAAGAGGGGGTCAGGGGGTGAGGGAGAGTTCATCCCCGCGCTGAGCGATGGCCCTGCCCGCACGGGAGGGGACGTCCCCGGCCCCCGAGAGGAGTCACTGGAGGTTCATCCCGCCGGGGAGGAATTCTTCCCAGCAGCAGCCGTCGTGCTGATGAATCGCCCGGCGCGGCGGGCCCGGCAGAGGCGGCCGCCACCCACCATGGCCGTGACGGGCGGCCCGCCCGAATGAGCCCTCAGAGGGATCGGGGGCGGCGTGGGGAGCCCGGGGCGGCTGCTCGCTGCTCCACTCGCCCCAGCTCACCGCGGGGAAGGGGCGGCGCTGGAGCTGTGCGGCTTCCTCGGGAAATCCCAGCAAAGCTGCACGCTCCTCGCTCCACCTGTTGCTGGAGGGAGCGCGGTGGGTGACCGAGGGACGTTTTCTCTTTGGTCATTTAAAAAGGCCGCTGAGGTTCCGTTCGACAGACCGGGGTGATGAAGCGCTGACTATTCTGACACCGGCCCTGACTGCCTTACACGGGGCTGGGATCATGCTCCAGGTGTGGGATGACTGGACTGCCCAACTAGGACCATTGCTATCCCCAAAGTGATGCCGCCTTTCAAGCTTTCCTGTGGAGCAGGCAAAGAACATGACTGCAATTCAAGTGATGGTTTTGCAGCAGATTTTAGCAGCAACAAGAATTTTCTGTTTAAAGGAGCTTCGGAACAAATACTTTGAAAATTTTTAAATATATATCTTTTATTATATGTTTTTATAAAGAAGTAGTGAGAAATGGAAGTGATTATTTTATCTTCCAATTGAACCATAGTGGATCAAAGCAAGAAAGTATATATCTCAAAACTGACACATCCCTAAAAATTTCATGATTGTTGCTATTTGATGTGACACGTCACAGAATTTTATGTCAAGCTGAAGAAAATGTGACAAACTTATATGTAGTATTTTCAGAAACAGAGTTTAAGTGCAATATTAAGAAGTGTGTCTGCAGGCTTTTTAAATTCTGCTTCTTCCCATACTTAAGGAAAGCAACCCCATATGCTTTAAACTTCTGCACCCCATTAATTAAAGACAGAGCTTTAAAGTAATACTAAAAATAATTGGCTGGATTAGAAAAGGCTGTGGGTGAGCTGAGAAGTTACCATTGCACAAATATTAATAAATCACTCTTCCTGTAATTAGCAGAAAAAAAGGAGAGTGCAATGTGGTAAAATAGTAGTTATTTGCAAGAGTATGTTGGCTAGAGCCTGTCATCCCTCTTCCTTTCCCTTTCCACACACGTCCTTTCAAACCAAGATACAGCTGCTGATGCCATTCATAAGTAAGAGACCAGCAAGGGCAAAACAGGATTTTCAAAAGGTCGGTAGAAAATGAGGAAATAAGCCAAATGACCAAGACTGTTAATAAGTGATTAATATTATGCTATTGTTACCAGAAATGGAACAGTTCAGCCTCACGGTCTCTATACTCATTCTTGAAAGGTGCAATTTTCTAATGATGTTAGGCAGTGTAGCAGAATGCTAAGCGCCCCTCGTTCTTTGCTCAGCACTTGCCTAGATGTAGCTCATGTGGAAAGAGGGAATCATAAAGAGCTCTAAGCCTTCCCCTAATGTTGGGAGAAATCCAACATTTGAAGGCTTCCAAAATAAAGTCAATAAATAAGAGCAATGTTTTGTAAAACAAAAATAATCTCGTTTAAGAGCATCAGTAAGAATGCTATCTAATTGTTTTCTTTTGGCAAGCAAGGAAAATAGCTATATAGTTTTCTTGCTTGAGCACACACAAGTAATCCAAGGTGCAAAATAATCACAGCCTCCCTGATTCAACAGATTTCCCAGAGGTAGATTGTGACGTACAGTTCTCCTGGATGGTTTGTACACCTTCCCTTGGCTTATGATCATTCTGCTTTCTGGGTATCTCTCTTCTATGCTCAAGAACTCACCTTCCTGTTTCCAGCAACATCTCCTCCTTCCTTTACACTGCCTCTTGTCTCTTTTGTATATGCCAAACGTTCTCCCCTGCTTTTCTAAATAACGTCTGCTCTTCTATTTTACTATCAGGGAAGCTCCCTGAAAGACAAGTTTTTCTCTTTTTTTCTTTAAGTTTTTCCTTAACTGTTACATTCTGGGTAAAAAAGAAAGTTACAGGNAAAACACAAACCCTAAAACAACCAAAACCAAAACAAAAAAACTCATGCATACAACACAAAGAATAAAAAATAAAAAAAAAAGGAAGAAAGAGCACATCAAAACATTCAAACATTTTAAAAGTTCTTGTATTCATTCTAGATATCCCCCGGTGTTTTTGGCTCCTAAGTCACAATATTACGAAATTCTGCCACCCTATATCTCTGCCCTTTGGCACACACAAGTTCCATTGACTTCAAAGGGAGCTGTGCATGCACAGCAGTGACACATAAAGTCTCCTCAATCCTTTAATCTTCCAAGAATTTAGTATTTATTACTACCTCAAAAGAAAAGTCTTTTTTTTTCTTAAGAATAATCTAAGAATATTGACCATCTCCCAAGCAGAGCACTTAGGCACATGGTAAAGTTTAGGCAAGAGAATAGTTATATTCACATGCTACAAGATAAATGCACTTTTAAGTCAGTAGCCCTGCTTAAGTGTTTGAGACTGGGCATGTGTTAACCACTGACCAAATCAGGACCATAGGAGAGAAATTCCTTCACCACAGAAACCAGATCACAGGGAGTTCAACAACTCCTTCTTCACCCTCACATCCAAAAATCCAGGGTAATAATTGCCAGCTTTTGCAACCATTTTAGTCTGCTTTGGAATATGTTGGGTTTGTGCATTCCAGTGATTGGAGGCAAGCTTGAGTCAGCTCTGTGTCGTTCCCACGGAGGAGGAGTGAAGGGTTACGTGGGTGATCCCACCATGGGCTGGGCCTGCCGCTGCACTGTGCTGTTCCACAGAGGCAACTTGAGGCAGCACCACAGCTCGTCTTCCACTAGGTTTGCATGCCCCACTCCACAATGACATCGATGTCAAAAATTCCATAGACTTTAGATACATTCTTGGGGTAACAGTGTTTTGTTTGGAGTAGCCCCTTAATTTCACACGTGTCTTTACAGCACTCATTGCACTCTTGATATTCTGTAGCTGACACTATTATTATTCTTACATACTCTGCAGTTTTTATTAGCATCACCAAACAATGAGAGCCAGATAAATACTAATATGTACCACAAGTGATGCAAGGAAAGAGGGTGAGATTTTGGGGCTGGGGCGTTTTTCTATTCACAGAGCATTTTTTGCAGCAGAGAAAGAACAAAGAGAAATGATGCTGTTTATTTTGATGGTTCTGAGAAGCTAACATTCACCCCGCTCATCCCAGGAGCAAACAGCTGGCAAACAGCTGACAACATAGATATCAGTCAACTCCCACGTAACTCACAATATAATACAAAAAAATATAGGTAATAATGATATGACATGACAGGATGCATCTTTGATTGTGTGTGTTAAAAAAAAATAAAATCTTGCAGTATATGGAAAAGATTCCAAGAAGTCTTCCTTTCTCTTTTTGCCTCTTGCTTTCCTACTTTCATAACATGGTTGCATATTTGTGATTTTTCTGTAAATTATGGTTTTTATTTGAAACATTTTTCTTTAATTTCCATATTCCCAAAAAGTCATTTTATTATTTATGTGGTCAAATCCCCCCTAATGTGATTTGATGGCACATAAATAGTAGTACGACTTTTTATGTTGTCTGTTGCTTATGTAGAGTTTCCAGAAACCCTATATTATAGCCTTGTATTAAACCCTGATAATTTTCAGGGGTCATCACTATAATATATGGCTGGAAGACTGCTACTGTGATGCTGTTGTCAGCCAAAAACCTTGCCTTCAAATGTGTGCCTCAACCATAGTATAACATAAATCAAAATATGTGTCTGGCTAGCCGTATATCTGTTCTGTGACTTTAAATATTTTTATAATCCTGGGTGCAGGACAGAACACTGGGGACTTTCTATAACCAATGTTGGAAACAAATAAATGTTAAAAAAGAAATAATTATAACCATCTAAATGCTAAAATCCTGTAGCAAAAATGAGCATCCCTGTACATTTTTAATAAGGGTCTAAGCTTATTTTACCTGGTAAACCTCATGCTACTGTGTGTAACTGTCTATCTCAGCCACTAATTTATTGACCCCTGAACAAAGCACTTGATAACTTTTTTACCCCTTTCTACACACTTACCTGTGTCTCACCCTCTTTCCCCCAAAAATACAAGAATTTCTGCATTGGTCTATGATTGCCTCTCTGGGATGATTAAGCTAGCTGACACCAGCTGACACATGATGCCAAGTGACACCCATATTTGGCTGGAGGTGTTGGTTTTAAGGGTCACCGTCCATAGGGTGCACAGATCTGGTATTTTGGAACAGAATCGCATTTTGTTTCAAAGACAAACACTAAACCTATCCATAGCTAATGTGTTCCAGTAGGAGATTTTAGGACATTAAGACTTTCCTGCTCCTTTTTGCATTTTCAAGTCTCTCATCAGCTCAGAGTATGAACACCAGACAGCTCTGACCCTTCCTAGAATATGGATAGGTCTCTGTTCCTTTTATTTCAGGCATTCCTAGACATCATAATGTGGCCATTTCACTCTTGTTCTAGTGCAGGAATAAGGGGGTGAATGTGAACCTGTGGGGCAATTGTGAACCCTTCATATGCAATGCAATTCTGTGTGTGAGCCTGTCTCACTCACAGGTACAAACAGACCAAGGCTCTGTTCTGCTCTGCGAGTGCTGCCTGAGTTCTAAGGTGCTTTTTGGGAAAAAAAAAAACAACAAACAAACAAAAAACCAGCAAAACAAAACAAAATATTATCCACTGCCATCCCCTTCTGCAAGGTAATTACAGAATATATGGAAAATTCCAGAGGAGAGTGGCCTCCATCACAGCAGTAGTGAAGTTTTTATGAAGCTGTTTATGTCTACAACCAAATTTTGCAAAGCTGTAGAAAGTGTGCATCCTCCTCACTCCACCAATTCTATCAAATCTGATCAAGCTAACTGTGGGAGTTAGCAATACAAACACAGGATCAGGACTATAGCATGTGAAACCCTCAGAGATGAAAGTGCGACATAGTTTGAAAATAGTATTTCTATTAATAATGAATGTTCTCAATTTATACCAGATTTTGTAATGTTTCTGGGTACACAGTGTTCCTCTGTTGTTGTTGTCCCAGATGTTCTCCTTTCTGACTGATTTGGTTCCCTTTCACAAGAGAACACCCCCTACTCACCCTGGGGAAGGTGCTTGAAGGAAAAGGGCAGTTAAAATTACAAAACCAGGGAACTGACTGTAATAAAGTGCAGAGAAATTCCATGCAAATGTGGCCCCTAATTTCTTAGGCCTCTGCAACTTATCAGTGCCTTTCAACAGGGCTAATGTCAGGTACTGTACAGCATTCCTTATTTTCAGAAAGCTGTTTCCTAAGGTCCAGATGATGTTATAAGTGGTATAACATGACTCAAAGTAGTTTTGCCAGATGTGATATCCCCTGTTGCAGCCTCAAATAGACTGAGAATGAGGAATGCATGCTCCATTAATTTCCATTGGAGTGAAGAATGCATTACTCCTTTGCCATTCCCATACTAAGAAATCTTCACATAGTCACAGCTTTATTTTCTTTATTCAGGAAGCCATATATTCCAGCATTATCCTGTATTTGCTTTTGGAGGATGTTCACTGACTTTTCCTTTGTCACTTCTGCAACACATATGCGCAGTCCTGTCTACACACACCGACACAAATTATGTCCTCGAGGGAATTTCCGCAATGACCTGTTACTTTCAGTATTTCATAGCTGGTTTTCTCCTTCCAGTGATTAAACCCACAAATTTAGTTAATGTACAGAGCAGGTTTTGTGCATAAATCTACCCCCCATAATTGCTTTTAAAATGCTGGAACCACTTTCAGATGCTGTCATCCATTTCTTAGGCAGTGGCCTCCTTCTTTTGTGCATTCAGTGAATCAAAATTTACATGACTATTTCCCACCAGACACTTGTGTAAGGTAGATCAGTTCTTTGTGTGGTCTTTTTAAATACCATTTTTGGTGGATTTGGGGAAAAAAAAGACACAAATATAAATAAAAAAGGAATTACTAAGAAAGCTACTAGAGGATGGTAACTACTGAACATGTTGACAATGGAAGAACTCATGACATGTCTCTCTCACATTGTTAGACAAACAATTACAAATCGTTCACCTCACACCACTATTCTGAAGTGTTGCTTTATTATGAAAAGTGTCAGTAACTTGGCCTTTTCTGAATAACTCCTCTTCACCTCTAAATGATGAGAAAATGGGATATGTATCTTTTTAGCCAGTCAGCTGAACTGCGCTCGGTAACACTTTGCTAATCCCCACGCTCCACTATTCGCACACAGAAAAGGGTGTTCTTTCATGGTAAAAACTACACTGATGGTATTGTAATAGATACCATGTTACTACAATTTCACTGATTTTATGAGTATCTGTTAAAAATGCTTGTACGCATACTGGAGACGTAGTCTAGGTAAAACTATGTTGCTTATATGAAGAAAGAAGTAACAAGTACAGTCTACTTTCTGTTTTCATAATTTCTCAAAGTTTCTTTGCTTGACAGCTCAGAATCAGTAGCTTCCCCTGGATTCCCTAATCCTTGCTACAAATGGGGGAAATTTTGACTATATTTATGCCAGACTTTGCCATAGATGTTATTCATTTTCAATACTCAGAGGCTGAATCTTTGTTGAGTGAGTTTGAAACATATCTAGCGTTTCTCACAAGAATATAAAGTGCACCTAGAGAGGTTAACTCTCAGTTCATCTCAGGTACTTGCTTCCGTCATAAAAATGTATTAGTAGAAAGCTGGAAATGCAGCCCAGATCTTCAGCTGATGTAAGCTGATATACTTCCGCCAATTTCATAAACTATGATGGGTTATTTCAGAGGAGGATCTGTCACAATTCATCACTGCTTTGAAAATTGTATGGGGTGATAATCACAGACAATATTGCTACATGTCTGACATATTGCACAAATATTGCTTAAATGTGGTGTGTTGTTTTTTCTTGTGTAGCAAGTTGCTTTGCAGTGCATGAACAATACTAAAATTAGCATGATGCTAGTAATTTCCTGATTGCCAAGCTAATCTCATAGTCTGAAACCTGAGACTGGCAGAAACAGGTAAAAAGCTCTCAGGTTCAAAAAAAGAAAAAACAAGCCCTTGAAATATAATGAAACTTTTCTAAAGCACAGATACAGAGCTGAGCTCAATTTCATGAAGATTGTTTAGTGACTTACAACACATCTGAAGTGTTACCAAGCATAACCAAGGTTCCACATTTCACCTGCCAAAATATTCCAGGCAAAGAGGCAGCAGAAGGTGGCATCCATGCCCTGAGACCCAAGAGCCAAGGCTGCTCATCAGATTCCTTTCTCATGAGCACAGCCCGGCAGTTCCCTAGGGTTTCCCTGCATTTCAGTGTGTTTTGAAAGCAGTCAGTAGTCTGGATGCCCAGCTCATACATGTGACAAGTTGTAATGAAACCTTCCTTGCAGGATTTCTCAACCAGACTAGGGGTAAAAGGACAGTGGAAGTCTACCTACTGGAAATTGTCCTTTGGAAATCTTTGATGTCCTCTCTACTGCAATGGCAGTCCTTCCTATTGCTGCCCTTGCTTGCCTTCTCATTTAGCTTCTGCTGCTCCAATCCCTTCCCATGCAGTGTCATTATGATATGTTTATTAATGAAAACACAGACTTCTGTTGTCCACATCTTCATATATCTCCAGTGGCATCAGCACAGCAGCTTCTTTTGCCCTTTCCTGTTCTATTCATGATCATGAATGGTGGCAGAATCATGATCATGGCTTGCACCCTCCTCCTAGGATGTCCCATGACCATTTTGGTCATTTTCTCAATTCTGCTTGTCCTCATTTGCTGCTGTTGATTGCCCATCTCATGCCAACTTTGCCAATGCCATGGCACTCACTGACACCTCATTTGAAAGCGCAGCACATACATAACTGCACAGCAGAAGGATAGGCTGCAATCACAGCAGTGTTACCATTATCCACATTAGCCTTGCATGGCTGAAATGGAGCAACATTGGTAGTGAAGCTGAAGTTCAAACCTCTTGTTATTTTGTCTGTGAAAAACACATTGGACCCTTTGCTGTTGCATTTTCCTTGATAGAGAGCATGTACTAACTCACAGAGAGCCTGCACCCTTAAGTTTCTAACTACTATACCTAAAGAGGAAGGATGCAGATCCAGGGGCAGGGGAGGTATTCCTTGCTCCCCCACAGGTTTGACTTACAAACACATGGAAGTCATGTAGCTCCTCAGATTCTTGTTTATAAAATGATGTGGGGCTGGGGACATGACAGATCCATATCTGCATAACTCAACTGCAGTGGCATGGTTGCAAAAATACTACTCTACTTGAAAACTGGATTTATTGCTTTTCTTCACATGGGAAGTGGCTCCATCAGGCTGACTCTGAGTGGTGCTACTCAAGTTGGGCAGATGTTGATAATTTGCATCTGCTGGTTAAATGCCACTGTACCTATGCCACAGAGCACAGAACGGAAGGTTGAGAGGCACTTGCAAACTCTGGTTATGGAGATCAATAAAGAGCAGAGATTGTTACTGCTTTCCACCATCTCAACTCCTAAGCCCTCCTTTTACAACACACTATTTGACTTTTCAGTTTTATGAACTGCATTGAGCTGAGTGAAGAGTTCAAAGCATATGAGCTAATTTACCTCTTTCTGCTCACAGTCACTCTATGGATGGACTGTGGTTTCTTCCCCTTTACCAATTATGTGAGTTTATCTGACAGAGTATTTTTCATAAAATAGTTAATCAGGACTATTCAAAAATATATGCCAAATTACTTAGATAATACTGGCCACATGAGAAACATGTTCTTTTCCTCTCTCAGCTGATTGAATATGATCAGACACATATCCACAGCAAATATTTATATCTACACTATTAACATTCTACTTCAGCCTATTAGAGTTTTGGTGCTCTACTGTATTTGTAGCACTAATAATTTAAAAAAGCTTTTAAAAAAATTATTTCAAAACATATATCTTTATAATAAATAACACAGATAGATTGCCATCAATCTGGGTACTCAAAAATTATTGCAAAGCATGAGAGTTTCTACCTTCCCTTCAAATGATTTCTAATGTGGTAGTATAATCCTTCCTTCTCCATTTATTATCCTATTTATAATCTTCTACTAACCTTTATGTTACCATTTGTTCCTAGTGCTTACTCAAATAGGGAACCTGAACTTAAATCCTTCCCTGGGGTCTGGCGAAGATTTAGGTGGCACTGACTGCCGCTCTGCCCTTCCTCGCATGGCAGACCAAAAAGTATGTGGATTTATTCTTCCCCACAAAGATTCCTTCCCATTCAAAGATATTCAAAGTGCCACAGGCACATAAAAGGTATTCCTTTGGCTGTATGGGCCCATAAACACTTCACTGAGAGCAGAACCTTGTTTTCTCAATGGGCCTATGTGGATAAAATTGAATACTATGGAGGGAAGTAAAATCAGGTTATAAAAACGTACCCACCCATCACTTCATGTACTGTACATGCCACAGCCAAATCCTGTCTTGTGCCGCTCTGCATCCAGAGTAGCTCCATTAAAGCCATCACATTTTTGACTTACCCCGTGTCATTAGGAGGCAGAGTTTGATTGCATGCAGCCACTTCATATCATTTTTAAGCAGAGATAACCTTACCCTGGACTTTCCAGTCCCAGCTACAAAAGATCTACTTATCTTCCACATGCTCTCTCAGACATGCAAATCCTAATGTCATCAGGCAGATGCTTCCCTTTGCCCAGGTGATCTGCAAGTGTTGACACACATTTCCTGGTCTCCCAGCCCCTATCTCCCCGCCCATTTAATTTCTGCCGCATGCTTTTGGATCTCAGTCTGTGAGCTATTTCAGCTCTAAGCCAGAACAGACTGCACAGAACTGCTCCCACAGATGATGACATGATATGAGATACAAGATGTGATGACACCAATATCTGTATGAGTATATATGTCCTTTATGGCTGGTGCAATGAAAACATAGAAAAATCTTGCCTAAGAGGACAGTTTTTCCTCTCTGGTTTTGGGGGTTTTGGCACATTTTCTGAGAATTTGTTCAGCCCAAAACAGAAATCTTCGATTAAACTTTCCACTGTGACCAAACCTCAGACCATTATCATGACATTGCTGCTACAATCCCAGCTGCCCTGTGTCACAACCAGCAACAAATTAAGACAGGACTAGTGGAGTCCTTCACCCGGCTGCAACCCTTGCATTCCCTGCACCACATTCCAGATCATCCTTAGCTCTCCCCTTCTTGCCTCTCACTCAGGTCCTGTCCCAAGGTGGCTTGTTGCCAAGGAGAATGAAACAGCCCAGTTCCCAACACACCTGTGGACTGCAGCAGTGGGTCCAGACTCAACTGCAACTTGGCATACCCCATCAGAAGCATTCTCTTTATTACCAGAATAGATGGAGCTGGCCTGAAGCACTGCCCTTGCCCAGCCAAAGCCATGACAGGCATACCTTGTTCCTAACAGGTAGAGAACTTGGCAGCCCAGCACACTTCCAGCACCAAAATTCAGTGCTGAGAGCAGACAAGTTCCATCACTCCCTTGGAGGCAGAGTGAGACACACAAGGGAAGGGAGAAGTTTTGCTTGGGGGGGAAGGGAAGAAAGGGACTAAGGAGTGCATGCACCCACATGTGTAACTCTGACAAACAGTCGTGTGATTTATCATCATACTCCCACTTGTAACTCTAACCTAACAGTGTGTCATCTTTACTTTTCATGTTATTTATTTACAAGTGCATTTTCAGTATCAACCCTTTCATTCATTAATCCTAATGTGGCCTTTTTCAATGTCTACTTACCATTTTAAATACTTACTATAATTTACAGGGCTTTCTTGAACACATCCAAGGTATATTATATGGGGCTAGCTTAATGGAAAGTCTTGTACACGAAAGCAGGAAAAAAGCACATTTAATTTATGACGGCTTTGAATTTTGCTCATAATTTACTTCTGGAGAACTATTCATATAAACCCACACCAATGAGAATTTTCAGTGACGATGTAGAAGGAAAAAAAACAATAAATGCTGATCTTATTATTCATTTTTATTTTGAAAGCCTTCCCATGTTGCATTCTGGGGTTATATAAACTACTTATAACTTGGCAAAGAAATTTTTGTGCCTCATTATGAAAGAAATGCAGTGTAATGACACGTGGGCCATAGCAAGGCCTTGTTTCAGGTGTGATCCTAAGAGCAGTATCTAAAACATTTTGATATTAAGAGTCGTAAGGTTTCAGTTGTATTCATCCTTCACCACACCAATGTTCAACAGGAACTGAAGAGTTTCAGCTCTAACTCATTCCTAAAATTTGCAGCAGTCCTACACTAAGAAAAGGCTCTTTCATCTCCCTCTTTCCTTCTGCTGATTCTTTAGCAAAGAGAGGGGATCATCAGTTTCTGCTCCACAATATCAATTCCAGGGCAACCCCATGAAATACTAAAACAGATGGGGCTGATGATGTAATGGACAAAATAAGAAACATTGCATGCATATGATTTTTTTAATTAAGATTTTTTGAAAACCATCCCATTTTGGGCAGATGTCCTGCTTAAACCATAGAGAAGTGGGACCCTGAGAAACCCTTACTACTCAAGAATCATGATAAATGGATTGAAGATGGGAAAAACTGGTCACTGAATGCAGACATAAAGCTGAGCAGCAGCTCAGGTGATGCTGTGGGGGCATCTGCCTGGAGCAGTCATGGTACTCAGTACCATGAGTCAGTAGTTCACCTGCCTGGAGCAGTCATGGTACTCAGTACCATGAGTCAGTAGTTCACCTGCCTGGAGCAGTCATGGTACTCCTGCCCACAGCTCAGCTCACAGCCCTGAGTGCACTGGCTCTAGTTTGCACTGGCAGACAGCTGGCTTACCTCAGACTATAGAAAATGTGGATGGGGATGGAATGCACAGCCATAATTCTCCTTGCTTCACAGAGGAAGTGTGCTGGGTGCAGGCAGAGGATGCAGCCAGGTTGCTGTCAGTGGATGAAGTGGCTCACTTGACTGCATCTGTCTGTCACATAGCAGGTAAGAGCTCCCTGCTCCCTCCTGCACTTTGTTTGATCCCCAGCATCTTCTGCTCCCTCACTCTCTCCATCTACCCTTTCCTCATCCTGCCGGCTGGATATTCATGATGTGAGAGTACAGACCATAGAGAGACCAGAATAAGGCAGGTATGCTCTGCTGTGAGCATTTCTTGGGCTTCTGCCACTGTGCTTCTGATCCTGAAGCCTGACAGGCAGAGAAATCTGGCCAACATGATCCCATAGTCTAATATTTTCCATGAAGAGGTGGAGCAATGGCTGGTGAAACATTTTCATAAGCCACAAAAAAAAAAGCAAAGCCTCTTCCATCCCTCCATCTCTGGCTGCACAAAGACCCTCTGTTTCTTGTGTACTCAGACCTTAACATTTTGCCTTTGAGAAAGACAATTTCTGGTCACTGTTTGCAAGAGACATAGGAAATTGCTTTCGGAAAGGCATACTGTAGGGCCTAGCCAGGACACAGTTTCTTTAAGGGAAATGTGGTCCTGCAGACCTTCTTCAGCACTATTGTGAACCTGCTGCATTAGCAAAGGGACCCTAGAAAACCTACACTCCATGGATCACTTTTATGGTGACACCTTGAATTCAAATCATAAAATTTTGGAAATATTAATATAATTACTAGAGAAGAAACAGTAAAATAAATACCTTCTTCTAATTTTGTCAGAAGTCTGTTCTCCTCACTGGGAAAAGTTCTGGCTTGAACAGAATGTGTGATACCAGGGCTAAACAAGTTAATTTGATTTTAAACTTCCCCATGAGTCTTAGCATTTTTCCTTTCACTGAATATTATGACACAAGGCCACTGTGGTTTGTAAGGGACTGTGAAGATTGAATGTGAAAGATCCTGAAAAGCAAAAAATATTACTATTTGTTGTTAATTTAAATAATAGCATGAATGCACAGAATGTCTCACCTCAATCTTCTTTTTTTTAATGACCACTGGTTTGCAGTTATAGTTTTGTGCCTGCAATTAATTTTGCCTGCCACAGAAGCTCTGGGTTGCACTTAATTGTGACTTTGGCTCATAGCAGTTTGACATCTGGCTCCTTGGTTATTCTTGCAGATATGAAGCCTCTTTTAAATACTTGCTCATTTGTCATTAAGTTAGTCCAAACATTTTCAGGAACGAAGAATGGATATATTAAAGAATTTGGAAGATAAATACTGTTCCAGTATTGACACTTCACCAAGAGCGGTCTCTGGGCTTTGCCATAAGCCATGAGCAACATATAGCCTGCACTGTGTTGCTTCAGAAGCAGACTGGGAGTTGCTGGGATCTCCACTACAATCAAGGATGTGATTTTCACATGTAGAGGAAAAGCCAATTTGCATCTAATTACAGTGAGCATACAGCAGAGCGCAGGATAAGAGCTTGTACCTTGTACCTTGCCTTCCAAGAAGAGTTCTGTTGCTTGCACCCGAGCCCATGCTGCCCCAGCATCAGTGTTTCTGCAGTGTCAATTAGATAAATGAAGGTCAGATTTGGGAATCTCTAACCCTCCTGCTTTCACAACACTTATTGTAATCTAGGCACAAAATTCCTATCTGGTCTTTACTTCTTCCTGCAATGGAGAAACAAAGTGGATCAACCATGTAAAGTCTGCAGTACCTTTCCCTGGAGTGTCTGGTCCATTACAGCCCACTGGACAACTGGGAGAAGGGTGGAGTCCAGCTTCTCACCTGAACATCATCATTGCTCACCCGGTAGTTCGTGGAAACAAGTGACTTTCTGGCCAAAGCCGATTTGCAGTACAAGTATGGAAAAGTCATCATGGGCTTCCTGCAGAGCTGGAGGTATGTAAGGGAATGTTTTGAGATCCTCTAATGGGAAATAATTATGTTCTTTGCGTGAAGTTTTAGCAAGACATTTTCCCTCCAAAACTAACCAGGCTTCCCTATCTTCTCTTTGACTTTACTCCTTACCCAGGTATACCTTAGAAAAGGGAAGTTATGGTTTCACATGCAGAACTGGAAAAAAATGCAAAAGATGGCCAAGATTAGATGATTAACTTTGCCTCCTTGTGTGTCTGTGTTAAAGAGGTCCTGATAGCTTCTTTATCATTTTAAAGCCTATTCTGGAGCACTTGTGATGGCTTAGAAAGAATTCAGCAGAATTCAGCATTATTAATGCATCACAGGTTGAGTTAGGTCCAACCAGAGCTAACTGAAAATGAATGCAAAGAAGAAAAAGGCCTGAAATTGAAAACCAGGTTGGTAGCCTATTCAAGGATGAGAAGTCGTGGAAAAATCAAAAAGAAATGTGGAGAGGATATCAAGGTAGAGTACAAGCAGTGTCAAGGAGGAAAACAAGTGGTGAAAATATTCACCCTGGGATTTTCAGGACACAGTGAACAAAGGTGCAGTGATAGACACAGAGAGCAGTAAGTAGAGAAAGGAAAGACAGTGCTGTATAACACAAGGAAAATTGAAAGAAGAGCAGGTGAGATCCCCTACTCACTACTGACGAAGGAGAATAAATCCCCAATGTGCAGAAGTGAAGACTGTTGCACACCCTGAAGAACAGGGCCCAGGTAGGGTAAATGCTGGAGTGTGGAGCATGGGCTGTTGTGGGAAACCAGACCTTTCACGCAAAGGATGATCAAGCCAGAGCCCTGAACCAGGAGAAGGATTTGGGGACATGTGGGGTGCCATGAGAGGAGCCTCTGCTGTGCCAAGGGCACTGGAGCTGATTACATGTGATCAAACACATTTCTGTGACAACTGAAACAGAATCTGGCAACACTGCACTGGAAATACAACAGAAGAAACATTAGTCTCCTGCTGCAGCACCGGTGAGACTGAAGGGAGTTGACTAACAAAACCTACGGAGAAAGAAATTCCTTTTTTTTTGAGGGAAAGTGTGCATGAGGGATTAATATATCTGAGCATTTGTTTCCCTTAACTTCAGTATAATCCTCTCTATGTTGATTCAGTGAACAACAATAACAAAAAATAAAGTTAAAATAAGGTTGAGTACAGCCATTCAGCTGTCAATCTAAAATCTTATTAGACATGTTTGTCCTCAAATTCAAGTATAACATTTTTCTGATTGATAGAAAATGACAGGTAGTAAAGTTATGCAATTATGCATGGAGGTGACATTTTTTCTCCAATAACACTTTAGGAATGTAAGAATTTTGTCATCCTCACTACCTGCCTTGTTGAGAAGATGTGATTTACACTCTTATCTTGGGGGAAGGGAAAAAGAATCGTTGCTACCTCGATGGATGATCTGTGCATATTTTAAATTGGAATATACATCCTTTTTATAGTGCTATAGTACTATATCCAGACATCTTTTCTGAGGAGAGTTTCTTTGGGACTGGATGCATTTTTGAGCAGCAGTGGCAGGAAGCACTCACAGGCAGGAGGCTGACACTGACACTGTAGCAAGAAGAAGACCTGCAGCAATACCCATGTACTGCATGCTGCTCAGACTCCAAACACGGACTAGACTTTTGGCTGATCCTTTTCCATCTTGGGGTATAACCACTGACTGAAACTACCTGCACGTACATTATTTTCTTCCATCTTCTGCTGCCTGGCACCTGACACCTGCAAATTGGATGCATCACAGGGACCGCCATGCATCCGTTACAAAGTCCACGATATTCAGCACTTGTAAATTAACAATAATTAAAATTAACAAAGCAGGCCTAAGAGTCTAATGCAAAATGTCAATTCTCTCCCTTAGTGAAACTGTGATCTACATACATTAGAAAAGAAGGGGTAATGCAGAGAAAACCTTTTAAAGAGCAGTGAGACAAAGAAGGGACAGCAACAACAACAAAAAATTATTTTTACACCATTCCTAGCACCGAATTTAGAAACCAGACACCTGCACTCTCAGCAGTGATGCTAACCACTGCTCTGTATCCAAAGCAAGATCTCCTCATGGCCTGCTCCAGCTGCCCACAGCAAAACAGGACCAAACAGTAGGCAGGATAAGCTGGCCCAGAGCATAGGGAGCATCTGACCTGGACTGGGCTTTGCATTTCTGGAGATGAACCAAGAAAGAGGCACCCTGTAGCCCTTCCCTCCTACATGGAGCAGTCATTAAGGCACATGAATGTTAAGGCAACGTTTCAACATATATCTCGTAATAGATAAGAATTAGGCCAATATGAAACCAGAGGAAATATTTGAGACAATCTGTACAAGGAAATATCCCCATATTTGATTGTGATGTGTATCTTTGACTCAAAAAAGTTGTGGCTGCACAGCTACCAGTATAGGTGATAAAAATACATGTGAACTCCAAGCACATGGTTCTCACTAAAAATCTAAGATTACACTTCTCTTCACAGTCCAGTTTTCTGGGATTAATTTCAGTTTAAACTAACGTGACAACCATCAGCCTTTTAACCTAAGTAGGTTGTTAGATTATGTAAATTACAGAGATACTTCAGCACCTTAGAACCAGTTAGAGTAGGACACATAATGGAAGAAATTATTAGATCCCAAATCAATGAGAACTTTCTTATTTCTCCCATAGAAACTGAAGAGTTTCCTAAAAATGAGATTTCTTCAGCCCATGAATACTTTCAGTTCTGAATTCATATGCTTGTTTAAGCTCCTAGAGCACCTTAGAAGAAAATAAATAGGCATTTTCTCAGACACTAATTTGAGAAAAGTCACTTATTACAGTGTCTTCATTAAGCACAAGCCCAGCTTCCTGCATTTCTCCTTTCATACCTTTCTTGTCTTTTGATTCTGTCTTTGTCATCATAGCCAAACACTGACAGCAGATGTACACAACAGAAGCACACTGCCTTTTATTTTTGTAGAGAAATAAACAACAGGCATGATCAGCTAATGAAGCTCCTCACCCATACAGTCACCCCTGGGAGTTCCCTTACTGACTGATCTACTCATTAGCTGGGGTTAAGGTAAGCCTGCCAGAGAAGTGTTTTGGGGAATGGAAACCACACGGGGCCAGCTCCCTGGGAATGGTGCTCTCCCACCTCTGTACTGAGATAGGAGACATTAAAGGTGCAGAGACTCGCTAGATCATACAGCGAGATGCTTCCCTCCAGATGGAGAAGTATTTTATTCTGTTCTATGTGACACCTCCAGAAGTGAAAGCATTCTCCTGTCTTCTGAAGCCCATTCTGAAATCAAAAAGGGGGAAATATGCAGTAATGCAATCCCCCAGAGCTAAGAAATGTTTCTTGATATCCTGTCTAAGTTCTCTTTTGATCTTCATCCCTTCAAAACCTCTGGGGCCATCCTAAATCACGCTGTTCCCTGCTTGGTGTTTATGTCTTTCTGTTACTTATACACCATTAAAATGCACTCCTAATCAAAATATAATTCACCTAATCTTCTTTATAAATGAATCCCCTGAGACTCTTAATCATTAGGATTACTCTTCTCTGGACTGTCTCCAATTTCTTGACAGCATTCTGAGATTGACATGTCCCAAACTGTACACAGCTCTTTTGATACAGCCTCAACAATGCTGTAGTAAAGGAAATCATTGCTGGAACTTGTCAGAGGGACTCTTGGGAAAACCAAATGCCATTGGCTTCATCTCTTGTTTCCATAAGAAAGCATAATGATTTAACATCTTCTGAGGGAAGTATTTTCATTTTTACTTCTGGAATAACTTCCCATTTTGCTTTTTGAATAATAATTGCTGTCATTTACAAGATTTATTGTTACTTTATTATTTACTGTTATCACTTAGCATCTTTGCTTTAGTGCATACCATGTAGAAACCCATTGTGTTATTCACCACTTTGTCTTTCTCCACCCTTAGCCACATCATCATCAAAAATCTTCAATAAAACTAGACCTAACTCACATCCCCGTATAACATCACTATAGGTAGTCCTCGGTAACTGAACACTTCAACTTAGTATTTTCCTTATTTTATGGACTTTCAGTTCATTCTTGGTTTATGGCAATGCTGACATTCACATCAAAGATAATTCATACTTCAAGTAGGATTTCAGGAGGGTCCAGATGCACTACATTGCTATACATTGTTGCTCACTTTTGTAACTTAATCTGAAAAATCAAGGTTTGTGTGTCATGATTTATTCTGTAGAAAACTTTGCTGTTAATTGTGCTTATGGTTTGATTTCTGACTTAATATACATGCCATTACTTTACTGGGAGCAGAAATTGGACCACTGAATGTTTAGTGCTTAGATTTTTTTTTTTCAATTTTTTTCCTTTTTACCTTTCAGAAGTTCAGTATTTCCTTTTTTCTCTCAGCCCTCTGGTACCTTCCCATCACACTCTGTAACTTTCTGTAAGTAATTGCTAGTGTTTCTCTATGTTCATTAGCTAATTCCCTTAACACTCTAAAATGCATGCACACCTGCTGATCTGTATATATATTCAGATGTTTTTAGTATTCTCTTACCTGCTTTTCATCAATAGCTTTGACAAAGTCGTTATTGCTACTTAATTATCCTTTTCTCCTGCCCTTATTTTTCTTGTTTAACAGATTTTTATAAAGCACTTCAGTAGTTTATCCATTTTAGAACCATCATTTATTTAATCTTCCTCCTCATTTATTAATGAGTTTACTTTTTCTCCGTATTTTTTGTTCTCAATATATTTCATATGCTTTTCTTCTTTTCTTGAAACCCTTTGGCTATTACTGACCCATTCTTCTTCCTGCTGACCTAGCAAGCCTAAATCAGAGAGGTTTTCTTCTTGGTACTGTTTTTTGATGCAAGACTAGGCAAAGGCGCTATTTATTTATTTATTTACTTACTTACTTACTTACTTCTTCCTTTGTTGCTGGTAAAGAGCTGTGGGTTTGTGGTTGAGTTTTTTTGTGGAGTTTTTTTCTTCTTTTGCCCATCCATTTGTTGCTATACTTACAAGTTGCTGCTGTTATAGGTTGGACTCAATGATCTCAAAGGTCTTTTCCAGCCTAGTGAATTCTGTGATTCTGTGACTCTGTGTCTCTCAGACCAGTGTCCTTGGTGCCAGTGGGGTTGCCATCTGGTGAAAATTCTTATTCCTTCCTCCCCACCTTGCCCCATTTACTTATTTACTCACCTGTCCTATATTTTCAGCCTCCTAAATCAGGGTCCAACATGCCGAATCTTTCATTACAAAACAGTAGGTGCCAACTCCCTGTTTGGGCCTTTAATAATAAAAAGACTGAAAAGAGTGTGGTTGTGAACCTGATCCTGCTGTTTTCCATTTTCTTTTCCTTTTCTCTGGTGACATCAATAAGATCTGGACACCTTTTCTTGTCCAAGCTATGAACAGTAACTCAACTGGAGCAAGCTTTTGGAGTTAATATTTTGCCCATTGTCTGACACCTCTCTCCCCCATGACATACGAGAAGCAGTCTGGACTCCCTGGAAGCTTTCAATGAACTAGCCTTTAACTGAGGAAGTGGGGAACTAGGGACCAGAAAATAAGGGATTTTTCAAGGGAGATGGTTGTTGGAACAGGTTTGGTACTCTTCTGTCTCTAAAAGTTGAAGCTCACCTCTAACAATGACTTGGGTAATACAGGGAGACAGCATAAACAGCCAGGTGCACAAACAGCACATTGTATGTGGACACGTTCAGGTAGATTGGGCACAACAAGGAGCTGTTGATGAAAGAAGTTTTGGCTTGAAAAAAAATGCAAAAGAGAAAAAAAATTCAAACAGAAAATTTGAAAAAGACAAATTCCAAACAGAAAAAATAAATGAGTTTTTGAGGGACAAAGCAGAAAGTTATCTACCAAAAATAAGATTAGAACCAGAGCAGAAAAAGGAGGGAGAATAACATGCAGTAGTGGATGAGAAGTTCAGAAAGAAGAATTTCATCCAGGAAGAAGGGAGAGAGCTGAGGATCACACAAAGAAGCAGGTCTATCTGATGAGGATAATCAGGTAGCCTCTCTTCAGAGGTGATCTACAGCTAGTAAACTGCACACCAGGGAGTGTAAGATAGGTTTGGAGCTGGAAATGAAGGTGAAGAATCTACTGCCTACCTTCAGCACCAAGAATGTTGTCAGATCAAGGATGCCTTCATTAGAAGAGATACTCAAAGTGAGTTATCTACCACATACCCTCAGAAGGAAAACTCAAGTGCTCAGGGATTAATGAAGCTACTTAAGGAAGTCACCTGAACAGCAGAGCACACAGATTGCAAAGTGAAAAAAGAGATTGCAAGAAAAGTCTCCAGACTTGACTGTGTAACCCCCTCAAAATCTATTGTTAGAATGAAGCCTGGACTCAAAGAAGGAAAGGGTCTGAACGGTAAAGAAACCTGTTTCCTCAGGCAGGAAATACAGACATGAAGTGAGAAACTCCCCAAAAGGAAAGTTTTCTGGAAAATTAGGCTAAGTTAAACCTTTCAAAGGTGATTAAAACAAATAGCAGCCATTTCCTCAGCTGTCTAAATAAAAAGAGAACACTGAATGAAGAAATGGAGCTGCTATATAGTGAGAATATAGCAGAGACCTATAAATGGCCCAAAACTATATTAATAACTTTGCCTCAGTTTTCAATGAAAGTGGCATGAGTAAAAAGGGTAATGAGTGGAAAAGCAAGGATTAAAACCCACCACATTGTACAAGCAGAATTCAGATAGTGTAGTATTCACAGGTTAGAGAGGTGAATAGTCTGCATTTTGAAGGCGCTATTCCACTTGGAACAAACACTCTGATAATAATCATTCCTAATTTAGATATCACATCATGATTGATACCAAGTCTGCACCCTGCTTCAATTCGCAGTCTCAGTTTCCTTTCCTGCATCCCTTTGAATCATTTTTTCATCTTCTCCTTGAGATTCCCCAGACTTTTTAACACAGGCACATACCTTTTCCCTAATTCTGTTCCATAAAACCGCTTATTCACCTGAGGATTTTGAGGAACAGTTTTACAACAGCATTCAACATTGGGTCATGTGAAACACTTCAAGTACATTCCTTAAGTCTTGCAAAATTATAAGCATCTGAAAAACAGAGGCTTAGGATGTTTGTCATGTACTAATATAAGAAATTATATCAGTTATGATAGAATAGAATTTCAGTGAAGGGTGGTCTGTTTTACTACACTGTATTTTCTCTAAGCAAACCACTCCAAGTCACAAAAATGTGTAAAGGGAAATACTTCCAACACCTTCCAGAACCTTAACTCCAGCTAAAGGCCTCCTTGTAAGTCCAATCATACCAATATTGTGAAGGATGAGGTTCTGACAGAGTTAATAATAAGGAAGCTGTAAAATTTATACTGAGCTGACTGATTTGAGAAACACTGTACCCCCTTCCTTCTCCCACAGAGAATTTCATTTTTATCTTGGTTATTGTTAACTGTTCTCTGTTAGTTACAAGCCAAAAGCAGAATTTATTTTACATCACCTTTATTCCTTCTTCCTTAGCGCTACTTAATGAATTGAAGGGGCTGGAAACTTGTTCTCAGTGAAGCAAATATCCTATGAGTTATAAATGACATTTCATCCTCATATGCAGATTCTTCTGTGCCTAAGTGAATTATTTACAAGGTACAGCTTGTGGGCTCCAACAATCATCTGCCAGAGATTTACACCTACACTGAGTCCCTGCTCTCCTGCTGGGAAAATGTGAAGTTTTCCACCGCCCTTTAAGATCTGAAGACTTAACAGAGAATAGCTCTCCCCAAAGCTGGCGCTGCTTTTCTTGGGATGGTGGCTGACTAGGCTTTGCTGAGGGAGAGAGAATAATGGTGAGCTGAGACACCAAGAGTGACTGCTTCAGTAGCTTTAAATAGTCTCCTTTTTCCCCCTCTGCATGCAGCTGCAAATCAGAAGTATCATGGATCATTTAAATATTGTACTTCCAGTCCCATATGCATAATGACAAAGGTAGTCATAGCATTGTTTTTTTTTCTCTTTAATGAGAAAAAAGCTCATAGAAATTGGAAGCTACTGTGATCAACAGAGTGACAGGGAGGTGGATAAAAACAGTAAGAGAATTATTAAGTTCCCTAACAAAACCTACCTTCATATTTAAGGGACCGGGTGAAAAGCTTCAAAAACATATCAGCTTTAGGACAAATTATTTAAAGTAAATTGGGAAGTATTTTGAAAGCTCTGTTTCTCTTCCTGAGTCTTTTCATGTAAGACAGAATTGCAAGGAGCAAAGCATTGTGAGATGAGGTTCTAGGTACAAGAGTGACAGTGGTGCAGCATTGCCAGCAGCCAAGTTGCTCCAGGGTGTGGAGTGCGTGTGGCTCTTTCCTGGCGCCATAGGTGGGCTTTCTTTCTCCTCTGTAATCTTCAGAATTTCTCACGAGCTTTCAATACTTCCATAATGTTTCAAAAGCTAATGATGTTTACGCTTGTGTGGGAAAAAAGAGAGCTCTGTTGCAACTTAATCTCTCAAGAAAAGCAGTAAAAGCCATCCATGTGGTATATATAGGTAGCAAAACAATGTAAAAGAGTCATTTGGGGGAAACAGTCCCTCAGTGGCAGGAAAACGGTTCAGAAGACATAATAATTTTTTTTCCTATTTAGGTAACTCTGATCCTGGAATACTCAATGTGATTCTCTCTTTCCTTCCATTTGAATCTCCACTGACAAGAGAGAATCTGTGCCTTTTAGTTTCCCTCTTACACAGTTTATTTCTTATAATATTAGACTGGTTGTAAAATTGAATGCTTTTACCTAACCAGCCTTCTGGGGAAAAAAAGACTGCCTGGCAATCTCCTGATAGACAGACAGACAGACAGATAGATAGCTAGAATACTGATGCTTCCATCAGGTCACACACAGCAGAGTTTATGTAGAGGCTAAACATTTGGTAATACTTTTCAGGAAAGTATTATTTCCCTCCTTCATGGCTTTGGGACTTGAACAGTTTGAAAGCTGAGCAAATGAATACACGCTTACTTTTATGTCACGGAATTCTCGTTGAGTCTAACAGTCAGTGTGTGTGTGCTGCTGAATTTGGGACCCCAACCACACCCGAGGCTCACTGTCTGTCTACAAATATCTGACTCTGTCTACTGCTGCCTCTGGGAGACCCCAACAGCCTCACACAACAACCTCATTCTTTGCCTCTGAGCAGGATGTGGAGAGCACAACCAAGATAATCACTTTTGTTCAAAAGGATAGTGTATTGCAGGAAAGCCCAGAGTGGCTTTGTGAGAGAAATGTCCCCAGAAAGTAGCTAAAAGTTTCCTGCAGGAAGGAAGAGTGAGGGTTTTTTACACATCATTCCCCTTGCTGATAAAAGTTTTGAGATTGTGTTGAGAATCTCCCTCAGCATACTAGTAAATATCTTTTTCCCTTTAAACCAAAGAACAGTAAAATGGCGATTAATTTAGACTAGGTAAAATATATAATTACCTAGTCATAAAATGGACCATAAAAGTACTTCATTGTTGAATCCATTTAATTAGTAGCATGTACATAAAAACTGTTTTAGTGTATAAAGACGTAAGCATAGTGCTTCATTGTTTTCAAGTGACAGTGCCTTCTTTTTCTTGGTTTTGCAAACAGACCTCTCAGAAATGTTACTCCAGGAGTTGTTTTAAACTTCTTTTCCTTGTATTATCCACATTATGCTAACTTCATCTTGAAGCAGCTCAAATGTATCAACATAACTTAAGAACCCAAAACCTAAAGTTGTAGGTCACATAAACCCAGATTGAATGTTGATGAGGTAGTTTTATCTGGACTGGGGTGTAGATTTTGATGTCCTTGTTTTCAATTTGTTTTAATCTATAAATTTGGGGTGGTTGCAGACAAATAGGTGAGTTAAGGAGTAGAGGCAATCCTGTAGATCTGCCTTTCTAACTTTCGTCTCTTTATTTGTTTGCTGTTTTCATTATGAAAAGTCCACAAGTCTTTTAAGATCCACGTGCCTTGACTATGTTTTCCTTGAGTTTTTAATCTCTGGTAAATTCAGTGTAGCTGCTTTGCAATGTCACCGGTTCCTGTGAAACAGAATATTCTTCAATGATCAAGAATACAAACTGGCATAAAGAACTTCTTAGTTAGGATATCAAAACTGTAGGAGTATTTTCAATTGTTGCTATAACTTTTTCTCCAAAATGATTTCACTTATTTTGTGACCACCTATGGCTCCCTAAGGTACGCAGCTACACAGTTTGAGACATCTCTGTGATGTTCTGTACATCACATAGTTGCTAACAACCTGTCAAAGTCATCCTGACACCAAACTGAGAAGCTGATGGTTTTGGTAACGTAGTAGCAGAGATGAAAAAAGATGGTCCTCATTATTGTAATAAAACCAACAGAGACACACTGAGAATCAATTACTGATTCTGTGACCTGTTGAACTAACCCTCAGTCAAGTGGGGGAACTGCAAAGAGCATCTTACATTATCAAATGATTTAGGATGGAGCCCTGTCTGAAGTCTTGCAACAAGTCAAGACAAATACATTTCCGTAAATTGTAGCTTGCTTAATTACCTTGTTCCTGAGCACAAAGATCAAATTGAGCAACTTAAGGTGCTGAAGCACTCTGCCAGCTGGTCATGAGAAGGAAATAATTAACACACACAAGAGCTAAGTATAAGGATGAGATTTCTACTGACAACAACAAGGAGATCCAAAGTTAAGGCAGACACTGTGTCCTTGACTGGATCCATGTGCCTACAATTTGCAGCACATATTGGATTGGGGAAGAGCACCATGTGTTGCAGCCATTTCAAGCAAGCAGATGGCTTTTTAAAGTGCTCGGTGTGGGGAAAGCAGAGCCCTTTCAAAGGTTGGCATTTCACTCTCGTTATTTGTCACAGACTGTTCCACCTCTTGCCTTCACAGTGTCCGAGTATCTCTAAGAAAATTCTCTCTCATGAAAGGCACTTTGTGAGCATGTGAAAAACATCCCCTGATACAATGAAGTGGCCAGTGACACAGGAAATTAGTGATAATATTTCATGTTTGGAAAGCAATGCCCAACATTTAGTTATTTTTCTTTCCAGGATCCCACTCAGCCTTGAGAGAGAAAGCCAAAAGTAATGAAAACCCTCTTTTGTGCCTACCTACTCTTCCCAAAGCCTTCATGCCCACAGCAAAATCTTTTTGCCTACTCTGAGTATCTCTCAAAGCTAAGACCTTTCTTCCACAAGCAAATTCAGTTATAAGGTATAAAGCTATTGTTTACTGTGGGAAGATTAACCTAGGAGCCCAACTTTCATCCACTACTTCCCACCTTTTTTAATAGGATCTCTCGTGCCTGCCCAAATAGTCACCCAAGATGCAGAGAAAAAGACACCTAATTTCAACGCATCGTCTTGAAGGACGGACTCTTTGGAGTACTGCACACTACAGATTTGTTATGATCAGAGGGGCCAGATGTCACCAGCTGAGCCGTTCATTTGATGCTGCGCCATTGCTCGGTGCTGCTGCCACAGATACTGCCCTGCCCTTATGGTGGCTGCTGTGATTCATTGAAAGTAATATCATCCCAACTGCCACTCCGGGGAATCTTGCAGGCATGATTTTCTAACACAGCATGACCCATTAAAAATAACTGCCAGGAATCCTGCGCTTTATAAAAGGGCATCTTCATTAGCTCTCACGGTGGGTCGCCAGAAAGTCCCAGGCGCTACAGTAGTCATGGGGTAATTTGTAGTTATCAGAAACATTGCATTTAATGCTTTTATTCCTGTGGAGCTGGAGCCCACTGGTTACTAAACACAGACTCCTCCTCTTAAATCATGGAAATTAATGAGGGAAGAGACCCATCAGATTATTTTGTCAATCCAGCCTTTGAATGCAAAACTGGCAAATGTATAGTCTTTGCCGCCAAGATACTCTGTGCCAGGGACACTCACCACTCTGCTACGGGCCACTTCACTTATCAGTGCCTACTAGTGTTTGGCCTTTCTCCTAAAACAATGAATTCCTGCTTATGCTGTGCAGCCCTTCGTCCTTCACATAGAGTTTCATCCAAAGAACAGACTCTAAATGACTGCAGAGGTCTGTAAATTGGGCCTCTCTCCTGGTCTCTTTATTCTTCCAAGTATACTGGAATAGAAGCTGGTGTTTTACTTGGATAGTTAGACAGAAGAAATCTAAACTTCTATTTTTATCAGATTAAATGGAAACTTTTTTCCCCAGAACTAAACATACATAATATAAAACAAAAATCTTGGCTTTGGTACCATATGGACGTTCTACTGCATCAAATGACAGCAAATCTTATGTATCCACATTGTTTATTAACACAGGTACACACCTCCCTGAAGAGCACTGGCGCTCATTTTATGGTGAGTTGGCAAGGGCAAAGTCCCCCAAAGAAGAGAAAAAACACATGACAGATATTATGCATGAGTTTGTCACCCTGTTGCTCTCTGATGTCGCCCTCAGATGCTATGGTGATGAATGTCCTACAAAAAATTCTCCTCAGACTAGAGTAGGAAGGTTGTGGTAACTAGCATTAATAGGAGACCTGAGCCCAGAAACATTTTTTTAGTCCCTTCTGGTAAAAATATTTCCTCTTGTACTCTAGGTTGAATATTGACTCAAATGCAGTGGCCAAGCGACATTCTGAAACTCAAATTCTCTCCAGCACTGAGTATGAGCTATTGCCCTTTGGGCCATAGCAGCAACTCATAACAATGAGCAATAAAAAAATAAATACCAACACATGTCTTACTCTGCAAGGGTGTGGACTAAGCTTCAGTGCAAGCTCCTTGCAGGACTGAAAAATGCTCCAGGCTATGTTGCAGTTTCTGAATGATGTCCAAGAAGGAGTCCTAGTTCTGTGGTGAGTATATCAAATAAGGAGCAATTCTTTCCATTATATATTACCTCCCCAGTCATTATGAAATCATTTGGTATTCACTGTGATAGCACCAATCATTAATGCACTCATTTGGCGTTCTTATGGCTTGTCTTATGCACTTGCCCAGGAATCCCATTGTAATTAACCATTAGTTAATGTAAATAGTAATGGACATTTAAACGAAAGTGTTACCAGACAGGGTCAGTGGTAGCAGAGAATCAATGTGTTCATGAAATCAGATACTTCAAAAAGCTCCTCTAATGGTAATGAAAGCCCAATAGTAAATATGTTGCTTAAACAAAATCAGGGGCTGTTGAAAACATTTTACAGTATTTTGTCTGAAAACCATATTCAGCATTACTACTCCTCCTCTTCCTGCATCTCTAGAAGAGTGGACACATGGGCAGCCTTCATGCTATGCAGCAAATAGCGAGGATTACTACAGAGCTTTCCTCTGCACAGCATTATACACTGCATCAAGTACACCAGCAGAGCATCAGATGTGTCGGCATGTTGCACAGGTCCTGCGAGCGATGGGTCACGGGTTTAAACCAAGGAAATCAAGGAAAAGAGCAATAAAGAAAAGTAAGCCTATGAAAAGCTAAACTAGTTTTACTGTTTGCATGGCATCAGTCCTTGAATAAACTGAGGTAATTAAATGTAATGGAATGGGATCTGCTATAGTTCCTTCTTCCCTGCCAGACGTGTATTCCTAGAGATATTTTAGAGCTGGAATTCACTGACCTTTGTAAAAGTGACACAGATCTAGTTTTCTGGTAAGAAGACACAAATTATCATTGAGTGGAACTGTGAGGATAATTTCTTGCGGAAACCAAAAGCAGCAAAACTTGGTGTTTTGCCAGATTATAAAAGGCAAAAAAAATTCACTTTTCAGCCAGGGCACTAATGTGAATTATTATAATGAGAAAGAACTTCCTTTTGCCAACCGTAATAGAAATGGGAAGTTTTCACTGTCCTGCGGTGTGCTAGCCAGGGTTCCTCTAAATAACAATAATAACAAATCTAAGTCTACCTCAAGAATCCTGTGTAAATACAAGGTGCTTCTTCATTGGGTGGCCCCTTCATTAAAAGAATCTAAAACCTAAAAACCATGAGAGCAGAGTGACTGAGCTTGTGGTATTTCCGTCAGATCCCCTCAGTGCTTACAGGGCTATGCTTTTCCACATTCCAGCATTTCAGCTTGCCACTCCGAATGGTTCCAAACTGTGAAGTGTTTTGTTCAGAAATCCAGTTGTGAAATGGAAGACATTAGGAAAAATTTCATATTACCCTTCATTTAAAACTAAATATTTTCTTCCTTTTTCTATTTTAGCTTTTTCCTGAAATAAATGCAGTAGAAATCTTTAATTACTCAGAGAGTTCAGGCTTCAAAATTTATATATAATCTGGATTTAAAGGAGCAATTTCTGAACAGATGTGCTGGTATGCAAACACCTGCAGCTTCCTTTCTCCTGAGCATGCCTAATTTTAGTTATTTATTTTTTTCTCCCCTTTGTTCCTGTTATCGTAGTTTCATTTAGGTCTTTCTGATTCTGAACAATACCTTTGGTCTTTCAATTCCACTAGACTTGCTGAATATCAAAAGACACCCTGAGGACCAGTAGGACTTTGAGCAGAGCAGATGATTTCTCTTCCTTAGGGGCTGCTCTTTTGGGGCTTGGGACAAATTGTTGTGGTCTATTTCATGTTGACCTCCTCACTATGCTGATCTCAGCCATAGTGCTCCAAATGGAAAGTGATGTCACCACTATCAGTGCAGGAATTTCAGCAGGACCTCAGTCCCACTTGTGTTGAACTGGCTGCACTTACCCTGTTGCTCAAGGCAGTCAAACTGGGCTGAAGAAGGAAATTTTTCTTGTTACCGACAGAAGACTAGTGCAATGCAGTAAGTTTTTCATCACTTCTTTCTCAATCTATGCTACAAAACTGATCATAAATAGTTTCTGGGTGCAATAAAATTGGGAGCCAGGCTTCTAGAGCAAGAGGGGAGAAGTAGGAATCTGGCAGGGACTTTGGAGCAATCCCAAATATTGGGTGGTGGGTGGCAGGAAAGTGAAAGCCATCTGGTAGCTCAGATTTCCTGTGTAAGGAGGTCCTCTGGTTTTGAAAATGTGGGCCTCAGCTCCTCTGGGAAACAAATGCTTGCAAAATGAAGAAGGAAATGTATGGTTTGCCTGCAAATTTTGATACGTGATGCAGTAAAAACAGGGTTTCTAATAATGACATTTCTACATTTCTTCATTATGAGTCATGAGTAAACATGACATTTCTGCAACGTGATCTAGATATGTGATCAAAGATTAAAATGGAGCCATTTTAATATTTTAATTATTTCAGCACTGTCAGGCTTCAGAGTCTGTTATGCCAACACCCAGTGCAGAGGAAATAATTTGTAACAAAGAATTTTATCAATTTTAGCTGCTTTTTTCTCCATGCGGATTGTGTGTGAATGGGTCATTATTTTCTCAGATTTGCTCATTATTCGAAATGATCCACAATGAATAATTTATACAAATATTTCTTGTTCTGCAGCTTCTTCACCACCAGTTTGTAGCTGCCTGGGCTAGTTTTGTCTGAACAAACATATCACATGGCCTCATTTCTGCTTCAAGGTTGGCTGATAGGTGCTTTGCTGTGTAGGGTGCTCCCATTTACAAGTTTTATATGTAATCTCAACAGATATGGCTGTTCTCTATTTAAAAAGTGCTATTTCCACAAGCAATCTTATGAACCAATTCATTCATTATGATATTCATGGGGAGTGAACAAGAGTGCAAACGCAGCAAAGAAAATCTGAAATTTTATCCCAGGAATTATTTTGTTGATTTTTTTTTTTTTTGAGTTCTCAGCCCACCCTGACACCTGCTTTCACCAACAGACCTGTATAACCAGAGGAGTGTCAGTGAGTTTATATCGGTGCAGACATCTTGTGAATGTGCATGAATCAGAAGGGAAAGGCTTTCTCAACCAACCAGTGGCTTACAAATTACTGACACTTCAGACCAGGCCACCTGCTCCTAAAGGGTTAGGAAGAGGTTCCCCTGTTTGTCCAGTAGTTTCAGGCATTTAACCGTGTCTCATGAAGCATTTGACTTGATAACTAGGGAGTAACCCCAGAGGGCTGAGTATCCACCCTATTGTAAGTGGATAATAATTGTAGTAGTAGTTGTTGTAGTAGCATAATATGGATAAGATGTGAGGACAACCCTTTCTTAATATGGTGAATATAAAGAGCTCATCACTTACACAGAAGAGATAAACCCTTTGTTAAATCTGTATGTCTTCTCCCTGCAGATCTTGATTATCACACCACCTGTGGCAATTAGTCCAAATTGCAAATACTCTACCATAAGACAATTTCACATGTGTATTCCCTAAACCAATCCATTTATTCATGACCCTTTGTTCTGGAAATAGTTTTTTCTTAGCCCTTTTATGGTGGGCAGAATATATCAGAGGTGGATGTTTCCTCCTCAGACCGAATAAGCCTTCCTACAGCAAAACCCAGTCTGATTTGTAAATTGGGCAGTCTGAATATCTCCTCAGACAGTCATACAGTCCTCAAAAGTCCAAGGTCTCATGAGAGCAGTATCCCCCTCCATGATGCAAGCAAACCCAAGCTAATGCTGGAAATGATCCATTTGTGGTTCATGTTTGGAAGTGATCCAAAACCAAAGAGAGATGCGGTTGGAGCAGTATGCCCATCAATTAACATTACTAAATAATTCCTGAATTCCTGGTCTTACAGAACAGTGGATTGCAGTGTGGTTCTGGCCATAAGACCGAGGGTGAGGTGAGGCTTGGGGCAGGGAGAATCACACATCTTGCTGCTCTTCATTTCGTGTTCCTGTGCCACATGATGCAGAGGGACTCAAGAATGAGCTGGTACTGCTTTAGAGAACGCCTGTTCTCCGTCAGTCACTGCGGGTGAGTCACACACACCGACACAGGATCAGAAAGCCTTCCATTTTGCAAATGATAAGTGATGATGATAGTTAAGCAAGGGAGTCCACTGTGACTCTCCTATTCCAAGATGTGTCATTATAAACCTGATGGAGCGCCCGCAAAGAAAATACCGTGCTCCAACTGCTTTGTTAGTTGTCCTTTCCTAGATAAAAGGAACATCCATACACATTTTAAGTTTCACCTTCACATTCTTTTATGCTTTCATCCTCAGAGGGGTGACTATGGAAAATGTCTGTAATGCAGCTATGTCTATCTATCAGCCTAGCTTTCCCTGCTTCATCCCAGTAATAGCCAATAGCAGCGGTTATGCAGAGCTCTACAATGGTACCTCCAGGAACAAAAAAATGTGGCTCAGAAAGATTTTTTTTAAATTACTAAAGAATATTTTTTCATTTTCCACCCTCTGCAGATGTCATTTTCTTCTGATGAGTGCCTCTAAATTTTGCCCTTGAGTCATTACACACACAGTGTAAGTAAGATGCTAAATCCAACAGGTTATTCTGGCCACCAGATGGAAAAGTTTCCCTTCAGCACCTACAGAAACATACATATGTAAATACCAATATCATTATATATTAGGTATGAGCAGCTAGGTATACCTGCAAGTCTGTGTAATCACATATATAAAAAAAAAGAACACATCAAAAAATGCTAAGGTTCACCAGAAAATGGGCAAAATATAAGGAATCAGTATTAAGGTAAGTAACAAACTTTTATTTGGCTTATTTCTGCCTATGTGCCATAGGATAGTCCTTAGTTACATTACTATGTCTTATTTTTCTTCATTTTCTTCCTCATCTATAGAAAACAAGGCTTATGAAACTGGGCTATTTTTCAGTATTATTAACTTTATCCAGCATGTGGCTTCATGCACTGTCCAGCTCTGGTCTGGGTACAAAACTATTGTTTTCTTCTTTTCTTCTTGTAGGGACATCCTAACAGTTGTTTATATTTTTTGCTGCATTTAAGATTATATGTTCATGATACTACTATGAAGAAATCATATGAAGAAATGTGAAATCATTGTTTCTGATTTACATGCATAAAAACTGAGGAAGAGACTGGTATGAACATTCTCAAATGTATCACTTAATTTGGGATTCCCAACTCAAAAAATTACAGTTTGATTCTTAGAGCGTTTGGCACGTTCACAATACTTTCTCTGTTCACAGCAGAGATCATCTTGACCTCGTGCGTGTTTGTGGGAAGTCTGCAGCTCTAACAACCAGATCTCTGACCCAAAAAAATCGGGCTTTCCATGGAAGCAACTTGTCTGTCAACAGATGAAATCTCTGGACGTGAGGCCTCTGGACATCCAGTTCTGCACGATGCGCGCCTTTGACACAGCTCTACAGACGGCTGTTTTCTTCTCCCGCGTTCCTTATTCCAGGCACGAGACATCTATTCATTCCCACAACACAAGCAGCGAGGATGTCCGCCTACAGTCACCACATTGCTCAGCTGCATCACCAGAGCACACAATGTCCTTTGCAACAAACCAGACATGGGTCCTAAAATGAAAAGTGATGACATCATAGCGACAGTGCTATGCAGATTAGGAACTAGAGTGATGATTAAGTTGCAGACACAGTGCCTGGCATTTTGTGACATTCTTCTTTTGAGCTCTCAGCCACAGTGTAATGCATATGTCATTGTTCTTAGGCTTATTTATATGTTTTGTCCAATCCCAGATTCTTTGGTTTACCTTTGTTAGTTTCTTCTAATTTTCTGTTCCTCCATTGCACCCATGATGGAACAAAGCCAGTTCTCAGTATGGAACTCACCACGTAACAGTTTAGGCTTGATGGGGCCTACCTAAGCAACTGGCAGGACAGCCTTCCTACAGACCATGCTTAGCAACATTAACTTAAGCCATTGGTATCACAGCAATCTATAGATTTCCATTCCAGATGTGTTGGACCAAAAGAGAGAGTGTTACCAAAATAAGCAGAGTTTGAAAATCCAGCCCACAAAATGTATGATTTCTTTTGACAGGGCACTCTTGAGCCCTTCCATTTTCATCTGCCTGCCTCTTTGCAGGGCCCCTCCACAAGGTGTCTGCATTGGAAAGCATGTATTACATGCATAGGGTTCTTTCCATGCACTCCCTACAGTGGACACTATCACTGAGAATCTCAAAACAGCCTCACTTAACTTCATGGCAGTGGGGCAACTGAATCCCTAAAACAGCTCTGAAAATCTTGACTTGCAAGCACTATTGTTTGAAAACTATGACAGTCTGCCTTGGTGGTGATATGAATAATAATGATAAAACACAGCATATATACATTGGCCATTTAATTTAGGTTTGACTGGAGACTTAGCAAGGCATTTTCCAGTAAAATTGAATGCCTGTGAGCAGTGCAAAGGTCACAGAAGGACACCTTGCTACTATTGAGGTAGAATCAAACTAGGATTACAGTATTTTCATGTGATATGTACTAAATTAAAAACAAAAACAAAAACCCATGATACAACAACAGTAAAACATCCCAACAACAAGATCGATGATTTTAAGACCTACAGGAAAATATTTAATGACACACAACAATGAAAGGAATTGGTACGAAGCATAAATGGCAAAGCAGTGAAAAGAACTGACACAAAGCATACTGGCATGTACTGCAACACCCACACAATCAAAAACATTCAAGGAAATTAAAAAAAGAAGCAAATTACTAAAGATCTAGCTATGCAAGGGTAGCAAAGTGTAGCAAAAGTAATCTCCATCCACAGCTAACCTACAGATTTGAATGAGCTGGAATTTCAAGAATAGGTTGAATCAGGTGGCAAAAGAAAGATAATTAATTGGGGGTCGAAAGAGAACTCAGAAATACAATCAAATACCCCACTAAACCTTTTAAGTTCATCTGTATCTCAGTAGACACATTTAGATGTGCATTTGACCACAAAACTTTGGAAATGAGATTTTGGGGTGCTTCAAAATTGATGAGATATCACAAAAGAGTTTGATTTTGGCCTCACCAAAAAAAACCAAAACACCAACAAAACAGCCCTAAATCAAATCCTTTCTAAATTTTGGCTATTTGGTTTAATATCCCAGTTTGGATCCAAATCTATATTGAATCTNAAAACCAAAACACCAACAAAACAGCCCTAAATCAAATCCTTTCTAAATTTTGGCTGTTTGGTTTAATATCCCAGTTTGGATCCAAATCTATATTGAATCTTTACTTCTGCCACTTCCTATCATGTCACAAAAGAAGAGCATACATCTGGATACAGTGTAATAATGAGACAAAACATAACCCTGCAATGGCTACCTTTACAACTTAAATGTTTTGAGTTTTTTTTCATGTGATAAGCTGTGCACTGTGGATTTTTGGAAATTCAGGGCATAAAATGCAGGAATGCCCAGTGAGCCCCATTCAGTTCCGTGACAGCATTTGTCTCTTAGTTACAGCAAGGGTAATGTTATCAGCACCAAGCAACCCAGAAGAAAATTATCAATTGGTTACCAAGAAACATAATGATTTCATCAATATTATTTTACCAGTTACAAAGGTCATTTGGAGAAGTAATGCCACACAAAATGTGCTTGTGAAGTGGGTGATGTGTGGGTGGCTGTTAAGGGTCAACACTTCATTTCTCATTTCTTTAATTGATACTTCTGAATGAGTATTAATTGAGCTGCAATGAGAAGAGTGTGCAGTTTGACAATGCAAGTGACAGGATGGAAGTGCCATTTGCAGAGTGTATATAACCACAGCTAACACCCTCAAAGCGTTAATTCCATTTTATGTCTTTCACATTTAATAGCAAATTTGCCATTTAATCTTTAAGACAGAAGTTACTTATTCTCAATCTACCTCTCACTTGCACTGATATAATCTCATGCCACTCAGACTGGCCTGTGGCATGAAGCACATCACACTTTCAAATCAGGTCCATTTTTTCATTAGCTCATATCCTTCCTGAGATGCCCTCCTTTACAGATGGCTGATCAGCAATCAACACTAGTTTGTTTCAATCAGAAAAGCAGCCGTAACTTCTCATTTAAAGACTGTTCCTGGAGAAGCGCATTAGTCGAAGGCATAAAGCTGGCACTGGGGCAACAGTGACTCTCACAACTGATTTCTTTTAGGATTTTTTTTAAAGAGATAGACCTCTTTTTATCTGGAGACCTGTTTTGGCTTTTTTATTTTAAAAGGAAGCATAATGAAATCCATGCCTTTGCATGGGAGCTCTTCCTGCAGCATGGGCAGGTGCCAATAGACTGTAAATCTGAAGAGTGAATACAAAAGGTAGCAAAAGCCCAGGAGGAAGCCAGGGAATAGTTCCCATATGTATGTGCTGACACTTTCTCCCTCTCTGTTCCTTCTCCAGCAATGCAGTGTGTTGCCCTTTGAGCCTACTTGACTGAGGTTAAGCATTTACACTTTTTCAGAGGACAGTCAGTCCACTCAGGGAGATACTGGCTCTCGCAGCAGGAGACTTCAAAATGATTTCCCCTCGGCTTGGGCAGCTCAAAAACACACGTGCACAGAAGCAAAGGTCAGATGTCATCCAAGTGGTGTGAGAGTGCCAGCTATATGCTTGGGGTATATTTTTATATTGGCCTCAGCTCAGCCTCCAATTCTATGAGAATCTACTTGGCACCCACAATTCTCTCCAGTGCATTAACCCTGGGTGCAAGTGATAGGATTTAGCCTTAGTGGGTGCAGTCAGATAGCTAGATAACTTAATGATATCATTTGCACTCGCAGTTAACTGCAGGTAGAAAAGAAAGCTGGAGTTGCTGGAAAAAGACAGAAAAAGAGGCAGAGGTCTTTTTAACTCTCTCCCCATCCCCCGCAAGCAGATTTCTTGTATTCAGTGAGGATTTGCTTTTTAGCTTGCAGTCCTCTTTGCTTCTTTCCCTGTGGTGGCCATTTGCAGTTGAGTGCATCAGTCTCCAGCTCAGTCTTTTTCCTTCTGTTTGCACAAGCTGGCAATCCACAGGCTACCCACCTTTCTTTCCTTACTCCCTGCTTTCTCCTCTTTCATGTTGCACACATACCTGCTTTTATATTTGAGCTCATGGCGGTGGTAACTTTTTGCCTATTCCCATCTGCCCTACCTTCTGGTTGTTAATCACTTGTTAATTCTATATGGCTTTTTTTCTCTTTTCTTTTTTCCCCCCAACTGCAGATAATTTTTGGATACTCAGTTACTCAGCCAGATCATCTTTTACCCACTAATCACCGTATTCCCTAGGCCTTTACCCACATCCCTTACTTTATTTTCCTTTGCCATCTCCCAATTTCTTACATGCAACCAAGCCTGTTTTCAAAGAAATTGAGGAGAAATGTCTCCCTGTGCACTTCCCCCTGTTGATGTTTTATATAAGTAAATATGTGTGATGTCATCCACACGTCATCATCTCATCCATGATTGCAGAGAGATGACATTGGATGATTGCTTCACAGGCTCATGAAAGCAGGGACTAAAAAATTCCCTTCTCTTCACTAACTGAGGTCTGTGGATTCCAGGAATTGACATAAAGAAACTCAATTAATGAAATTATGTTTGTCAAACCAGCATTGGCAAAAGGTACCCTGGAGAGGCAGAGCTCCTCTAACCAGTGGGTGTGGACCCACCTTGCATGCCTTCTTCAGTTTCTATGAACTCCTGCTACTTTATACCTAAACCAAATGTGAGCTGAGTCCAAAGACACTCTGAAACTTAATTACTACTCCAGTTTAGTATGAAGCCAGTGCTCAAATGGCTGAATTATACCATTTGGAAAGGACAATTGGTTATTACACTTATCAGATTGTTTGTGACAGGAATGGGTTAATTTTCCTAACCTTTTCTGTTCTTGTTCCACTCACAGGGTTGTCAAAAGGATGGATAAACGTGTTGCTATTTTCTGGTTTTGTTTCAGTGTCTATCATGAGAGTGGACCAATTTCATACCATTTGCTGCTTTCATTACTGTCTCAGGGTTGTCACAAGAATTGATAAATTTCAGACTGTTTTTCTTGTCCTCATTACAATCTTAAGGTTGTCATGAGAATGAATTGATTTTGTGCCATTTTCTGTTCTCATTACAGTCTTTGTCATGAGAATGGCTTCATTTGGGGCCATTTTTGTTCCTGTTACTTACAATCTTTTGTCACAAGAACAGGGATTATTTGATGAAAATGAGAAGACAGCATCTCAGACACTGAGATTCAGGGATAACTTGTTCTTGTGACAGATATCATAACGAGGACAGAAAGCAGTACAGAATGTATCCGTTCTCAGGATGATTTTAAAGGTTGTGATTTTATGACCCTGATTGTGCCAACTGGCTTCGCCAGGAGATTTTACCACTTCCATTGTAGTAACCACTATTTCATTCAGGCTGCTGGTAGATTTCTCCCTACTCAGATGCATTTATACAGGAGCTGTGAGAAATACTGCACATGAACAATGCTGGGTAGGCTTTAGTATCCACCTATTTCAGACATCAGCTAGGACTTCAGGAACTTTTCATAGTATTCAGGTAGGAATCACCACTACGAAGGCAGTCATTGAATCCACTGTTGCATTTTGGAGGGTTAAACATACAGAAGAGATGTGTGTTTGAGTGCCTGGATGATTTTGGGTTTGCCTATGTTACCTGCACAGCCAGCTTGATCTGAGAGCGCTGGAACTCTGAGTTCAAATGCAGATAAACCAGTGACTGCAAACGAGCACCTACACCTCAGCTAAGAATGAGTTACTGCAAATGAAAGGGCAGAAGTGAGAGATCAAGGCATGTACAACATCCAGGGCCCAGAAAGCCTAGAAGTAATTATTGCGTTCTCAAAGGTGATCAAAGAGAAGCAGCAGGAAATGTTAAATAAAGCAGAAACTCATACAGCACGTGAAAAGGGAGTGGGAATGAAAAAGGCATCACAGTAAGACTGAAGCTATGGACATGGAAAGTAAGAAAGTAGTTGTGGAGGAGGGGACAAGAAGCTCCAGCAGAAGAAAGGATTCTAAGGCATAGATAGACATTCAAATTCTCAAATTTGGTTGGTGCAAGGCAGACAACTAAAAGGAAGGACAAGAGGAGGATAAAACTAAAGAAGAAAAACACTTTCCTCCATGACAGAATGGACAAGGGAGCTCTAAAGAAGGTACATGTGTTTACCAGCCATGTTCTCAGTAATGTTAGGCAAGTGACAACCTTCTTCTTTGAAAAATCCTGCATTAACTACTTCTGAGCCTGCCAGCTTTTATTTTGTAGACGCTATGATTTTATTCCTGATTTTAGACTCATAGTTCCATCAGAAATTGAATAGAGGATGGATGTATGGTATTCTCTTTGGCACAACTCATGAGATAGATCCAAAGAAAAAGAAAAAGTGACTTGGGAGCCATTGCCATAAGAGGGATTCAAGCTGTGAACTAACCCAAAAGGAGATCATGCTAATTGGAATGCACCACTGGAACTGCTTGGATAATTATTCTACAAAGCTTTTGAGAAATAATCAGAAAACTCATCTGAAAATAAGTGTACTTGAGCAGTGAAAGACATGAGCAGTAAAAGGAGAGTGAGAGGTAGGGACATTCCCCACTGTCTAAAATAAAGCAGAAATGCTGCAATAAATAGACCTGACAGATGACACCTGGTATTTCCTGGGCCAATTTCTATGAAGGTTATATTGATCTTTTACATTCTGATTTGTCCATCAGAGCCTGTGATCCTTCGCTTTGTCTGTCCCATACCTCCCCCCTGCCCCCACTTTTACCATATGTACCTAATCTATCTATGCTCTATCTACCATCTGCCATTGTTTGAAGTATATGGGAATATAAGTTTAATCATAAAAATGGTGGCCCTGGCTGTGTGTACTACACGAATGTTCAACTTTCAGAAGATGAAGTGACCTCCAAATGGCTTACTGCTTTTCATTAATTTCTCTGTATAATTGAACATTTTTCGGCATCTCATTTAACAAACTGTTAAGCTCCTTATTGCACAGAAGGGCCATGTGATGCGCAGGGATTCTGAAATGCTTCCCCTCATTCACAGTTCTCCTACTAATATCCTGGGCATTATTAGTAGTTCACAAAGCCAGCACATTTTCTTTTTGATAAGTGTCGCTGTTCTGCCCTCCTTTGTCCACCTCCAAATGCCTCCTAGTACTTACAAAGAATAAAGCCATGCTGCCTAACTAACCCGGTGCAGTGGATTGCTACCCCTACTCACTCAGTTGCCTGTAAGGGGATGTACTTATATCATGAAAGATAAATCCCAGCTAGAAATACAGGTCCCTGACAACCTAATCACTGAAACCCTGTCAAGTAACCCCTAATTTTAAAGCAAGTGGTTAATTCCCAGCAAATTGATTTATGCACTGTTTGAGGTTTGGTGAGTTGTGTTGTTCATCTGTTATTACCAGGAACTCAGCTCAGCCTATTCATTTAGACCACTGACACAACACAGTGCATCTCCCAAGAAAATTTCCTTTGTCAGCACATCTAGAATTTGCTAATTAAATCAACAATGACATTATTCACTTTCTGAAAAAAGCAACTTCTCTCTCCTGCCCCCCCTAATACACGTGTGTGCATAAATGTGCACACACCCAAGCATGGGTTTTAGCTGGCATTTGTAAATGTGCTCAGTCCAAAATTTTGAATTATCTTTATTAACTGTTTTAGTCAGCTCTAGATCATCTGGCCATCTCAAACAATCTATATGCATGTGAATGGGGCAACAGAGGGAGCTGAATGATGCTCATAAGCAATCACAAGATTCACTTTTTCAGAGCACACCCCAAAGTGTGAATTCCGATAAAATGGTAGGGTTGGCCAGCAGGTTCTTTTCTCATCTGTGTTATTGCAGCTGAAGTGAATTCAAAACACCAGAAAAGACAGGTCATCCTCCAAGCCCTGTAATTATAGGCCCATAATACCACAGCAACTCTGTATTATTTAGGGTGCAGACAATAGAAGGAAATAAAAATTAGCCTTTTTTGAGCATCCAGTAAATTTTTTTTAAGACTTCTTATCTTGAGTGGTTAAAAACTCTGAATAAGTGATCAAAATAAACCTATCTATGCTCAGACTCCTGCTTCTCTCAGTGTTAGGTGCCATGGAAGGAAGCCTTTATGTGCACATAGATATGCCCTGGCAAAGGCCCTTGGTTGTGTTTGGGATACTGTTTGCCTTGCAGAACCACCTTAATTTGGCAGCACCTTCCCCTGGGGGCACAGTATGGCTTTTACCCCCATGATGAATCCTATGTTTCCTCAGCTGTTCTACAGACTGCTGTTTTGTTACAGCCAGGATGTTTGCAATGCAGCTGAGGAGAGAGGTATCTGTGATGCCCTCTCTCCAGCTTTTCAAGATATTCTTGATTCTTGTCGCTTCTCCTCTGATGCAGGTGCCTTATCCCCCATTGCCAGACCAGGACATGTCTGTTATTACGAGGACATAAACAAGAAGATGCCAAGGAAACGGGAAGCTGTTTAAAAACTAAATGGCTCTGTCACTCTGGTCCATAATAAACCAGAGGGTGGCAACTAACCAACATTGCCCTCAGCCTCTAATTGCAGGATAGCAGCTGGCTTTTTATCCTTCTGAAGACTGAACTGAGACCAAATTTCCCTTTTCAAGATAAACTGAGCCCTCAGCAGGCCCAGAAAAATAAAACCAGAAAGTAACACTACACACCATGCCATAACCTTCCTTTTCAAAGACAGGGGTGTGCAGGGGTATGCAGGGGTGTACCCTGCATACAGTTTTGCTGTATACATACTGTCTTCTGGCTGGCAAAGACTTTCCAATATCACTATTTATGACTGACCCATTTGTGTTACTACTGAGACATAAGTGGTGCATGGTACCACCCCTTCCAAGCAGGTCTTGAGGTAACACCTCCTTAATCAAATCCAAAGTATCCTCAATTTTTTTCATTCCATTTAATTCTGTTTATTGAAGCCATTTAATACCCTTGTTTAGTCAAATACAGTCTTGATGTATGCTCTTGGCCTGCTGTGGAAAGGTTACAGCATTTCATGCTTTCATTCTTCATATCTGAAGCAGCCGTGCAGTTTTTCCACCAACTCATTGCTTGCTAATGAACTTTTTTTTTTTTCAAGCAGCCTGTCATTTTGTTTAATGTTGCAAAATAAGGCAGTCTTTAAGTGGGATCTGATTTTGCTAAGAGATGTCTAAACTTAAGTGAGATAATGGATGTAACAAAATACCACCAAATATGACAGCTTTGTTCTGCCAATGTAATTTGCTGATTCTGGAAACCAAACGCAGAACAGTCTGTGCCAGTCTTAGAAAAGAGGCTTGTTTGACAGATATAAACCTGCTTAAATATCAGCATACACTACATTAAATAGCAGACTTCTGCATTCATTTGTGGGTTTTAGTCACTTGTCATAACACAGGGTTTTTATTTTATTTAAAATGTCTCATTGCTCCTATCACTCTGGTGCCCAAACTCAGTTGGCTGCTTTACCCTGCCCCCCACACCTAAAGCTGGAAGGGGATATTTCTTGACACAGACACCAAACGCCCCTAATTATAATAAGGTTAAAAATCATATTGCCTCTTCATTCATTTCAGAAAAAAGGAAGGTTTCTGTCTGCTGTGCTATGGAGAAACTTTGAGTTGGACTTGGTCCTGTTCTTTCTGCAGGTAAAGGAAAATGTATTATGTTCAGAAGGGAAGCCTAGGAATGCAAACTGTTCAGAAACTGCTGGTTTTCTCTTGTTGACTCTGTGCCATTTAGAGATGCCCCTAGAACCATGAAACAGAGCCATCAGTATCTCCTGGTAGTCAGACTCTCAGTGGTCTGTAACAGTATCTGTGTGTAGCTCAGATTCAAAGTTGTAAAGCATGCGACCAAAAGTTATTGGATTTACCAACCTTCTGCATTCACTTGGATCTTTTTAATATCCTCCAACACATACACATATATAGACATATCAGGCTATCTTCTGTTTGCTTGCTATTGACACTTCCACATTTATCAGGCTTTTTCACCTTACCCTCTGTCCATAGACTGCTTCCACAGTCTCTTCCTCCTCTCTGCAGTTCTCCCATATTGCTTTTTTACGCTCTCCATTTTTCATATTTAAAGTTTTAAGATGTTTGGACCTTGGTTTTTAACAGCAATGTATTTCTTCACTTAAACATTGGTAAGGTCCTTGTGGCTTTCCAGGTGCCGATTCTGACACTCTCAAGTAAAATTAACGGTAATTGTCACGTATTACGTGTTGCCAATATTTCCACAGTAAATTCTGCCCAGGAATGTGATGTTGGCAACCCTTTCTCCTGCAAAGGAGGTGTTTTCAAAATGATCACCCATGTTATAACTCTCCAGCACTCAGACGTGCCTTTTCCTAGTTTGCTTTCAGACACTTTGGATATGAACATTAAAATGATTATTTTTTTTTTAGATCAACAAAAATTAATGGTGCTGAGACATTTCATCTCACTGAAGGTTATGCATCTAAATATGCTGTCCTGATCCTGCTGAAAAGAAAAGGATTTTTCCTAGAGACCTGAATTTCACTTTAATTCTATTCTTGCTTATATGGATTAAGCTCAGGGAAATCATATTGTTTTGAATCAATTAACTTACAAGTCTCTTATTTTAATAGAAAATGAAGCTATTTTTAGGCTAAATGAAAAGCAAATGAAGCTATTTTTAGGCTAAATTATTTGTGGGGAGAAACTATATAATAATTAAAAAGAAAGACAAAAATAAATCTACCCCACAATTTAGAGTTGCATCCCTCAATCCAGAAAATATCTTTCATATTCTGATATGCAGCAGATAATCCTGGTTGTGTTACCAGTCTCATGTTGTAAGAATTTGATATTTTAAATTTAAATGAATAAAGCAATGAGGCCAAGATGTCTTCAGAGAACCAAGTCAGTACCAGTCTTCTCTTTCCCTTTCCCACTAAGACTCACGTAATGTAGAGTCAGTGGCTTATTCATGCCTCTCCTTTCAGACATATAGCAGAAGGAATCATGAGACCCTGCCTTGGCTGCTGAGGCCGTGTAATTGTCCTTTGTCTCATTATGGAACTGAAAAGTCCCAAAAGGCTGAATACAGAACCATTATTCTGGCCACGGTGTAGTCTCTGGGGACTCTGTTATTCTTCCCAAATGGGTAAGATATGTGAGGTTTACTAATTTTCTTCATGAACCTGACAATGTCGAACAGCCTGCAACCAGCGGACCTCTGCCTGTGACAAAGCATGGGGGGGGACACAGCACAGTTTGGACAGGGAATGAGACCCTGGAGTTGAGTCACGTTTCTCTCCCGGAGAAGCCCGGGTGAAACACAGCAGAGGTCCCCCACCCTAACCTTCAAGCATGCATCAGGCAGGATGGAGGGTGCTGGATGGAGACAGGCCTTTAAAGAGTGGACTGTAAAATCTGTGAGGTTTTCACACCACAGGAACCAAACTGTAGGAGCAAGTGGGATCAGAAAACTAAGTGCTTTAAGCACTGTGCCCTCTAACTAGAACAGCTATTCAGATTAGATTTTGATGGCATGCCTTTATTTATAGCCCCTGCTAAATGACCCAGGATGGATCATTTTCTTTAATAAAGACAAACCTTGTCATTTTACATATTTTAGCAAAATTGCAAATTGCTGATAATCTACCGATGGGATTCCTTACTTAATTTTAAAGCAGTAAACCTCTCTCTCATTCTGCTTATAAATTTCCTGTGCCTCAAAGACTTAGAATAGAGCATCTTTATTACTATTTAAGTCAGAAGCATGAGCAAAGCATATTTTTGTGAAATCTCAGTTCCTTCTGAAAAGACTTCCTGGAAGTTTTGACACTCATCATTTTAGGAGTGGCCAAGGTGGGAAAGAGAATTCGGACTTGACACAGAAAAGAACATGTCTGAAGGTCAATTTATTTTTGTCCTGGTAGGAGTCTGTAGGAACCATGCAAATTCAGTGGTACTGGCATATTTTCCTCAAGATGGATGGACTGACAAATCCTGGAAAATTTAGGTTCATATTTAATTTGAGCAGTGGTAATGAAAGACAAGATCTTTTGTTTAACCCTTCATGCCTTTAGCACCCACAAACCATATACTTATAAAAAATAAAGTTGACTCCACGTGTAAAACTCTAAGGTATAGTTCCCACTGAGGTAGATGAATCTGGCAGAAGGAGAGATAGGGGGGAAGCTTCACATTATTTTTCCACTGGACACTACTTTAAACTATTATAACAGCAAACTCTAGGCATTAGGTAACATCTGCTGATTAGTGACTCAAAAGCAAGTTCCACAGACAGATATAAAGGTGATTAGTGAGATCTTTGCCTCTATTTTTCAAAGGGTCTTAGAAGCATAGTAACATGACTGGTCTCTGACACACATGGAAATTTGCTACTCAGAATCCTATGGGGAAGAAAATGCACTTTATTACTAAAACTATTCAGAACAATCCATCTTTTTTGAAGGCCAAAACTGAGAGAAGCTATTTAAAGTGAATTTAATGTGACTTCCACTGTAGAGGATGGGAAGCCAACAGAAGTTAAAAAAAAATAAAATCAATGCATGCCAGGAGTCAGAGAACCACCCACTCATCCAGGCAAGCCAGAGAAGAGTGCAGGAGATACAGCTGCCAGATGAAAAACATTACAAACCAAATGAGATCCAAAATATTGATGATCCTAACCATCAGCAGAAACAGGAGAACGAGGAGAATTTAACTACATCTGCAGAGTCTAAACTTGAATTAAAAATGGGGGCTGACTGCTCAGGTCAAACAAGCCTCATCACCAGGAATCCAAACAAAATAGAGGCTTTATTCCTGTATTTTTATTCACACCAAATTATTCATGTTATACAAATTACCCTTTTGACTTCAGCAAGGCTATGTGAGTCAGAGTGTCCTATTCAAAATTATCTGAAGCACTAGATTTGAGTTGTAAGTGTGGTAGTTTCCTTTCAGTCTCTTAGAACACAGAGTTGGAAAGAAGCTGGATGACACAGACAAGGCCATATAATGGGTAAAAGTGGGCTCAAGTTGAGAGCTCATGACCAGTCCAAAACTAAAGCCCTCTGCACACATTCCTGGGAGAAGGACTGTCTCCTGGGTTCCCTATCACCTGTAGAATAGTTTCAGGTGCACCACTGGACACACTCTAGGCAGGATTCCTCACTTCTCACCACCTGCAAAAGCAGAGATTTCTGCTGACATGACACTCCTGGTGATACAGCAGAGTTGTGTTGCTGCCACACAAAGAGGAAAGTCCAGACCTGAAACTGCATCTTCTAGCTCTTGGCTGACCAACAGCATTGGAAGGGGACATTGATCTAGCACAGATGCAGAAAATTGTAGCAGTTGCAGGCCCACTGGACAGCCATCATCAAGAAATCTGTTGGGGCTTNTTGATCTAGCACAGATGCAGAAAACTGTAGCAGTTGCAGGCCCACCAGACAGAGGGTTTACCATGGACAGCCATCATCAAAAAATCTGTTGGGGCTCCAGATCTCCTGGGTAGCATACAGAAAACTGCCTGCACACTGAGGTAAAGAATCACAGAATCACAAACGTTGGAAGATACCTTCCAGATCATCTTGTCTAACCATCGACCCAGCATCACCATAATCACCCCTAAACCATATCCCCAAGTGCTGTAGCCAGACACCTCTTAATACTTCCAGAGATAGCAACTCCACCACTTCCCTGATCCACTCTTACCTATACAGCAGATATGAAGATAAGAGGCTGTCATTACTCTTGCCCTATGTGCATCACCAGATCAGCAAGGGTACATCTTCTAGGCTGGACCTTATTAAGTTTTACACCAGCCTTTCCACACTCTCTTCAAGGGTGCTGGTCTTTGGGTCCTGCTTTGGAAAAGCATGTATTAACCAAAACTCCCATCAATTACACCAACAAGAGCACTCTCATGTCTGAAGTCAGCTTCAAACTAACTGGTATGAGGTAAAAAGTGCATTGGTGCAGTAGGAAGGCTTTTTGTTCATCCTTCAAGGCAGGTAGGCCAACATTCCAGTACTTTGCTGTATGAAGGTCTAAAACTTGACTGAGACAGTGAATGTTGTTTTGTTGTTATCAGAGGGAGTTTGATTCATTAAGATTGAAGGATGGTGCCAGTAAGAGTTCCTCTTGAAGCTTATGGAATATATAACCTCTCCTCTCTTTATTAAAACATCATGTGTAATTAATTATTGCACAACACATAGCTATATAAACTATTAGTCTTCAAACCATATTTTAGTCTTAATTTTAGCTTTCTTCTCTCTGCAGCCTCAGAGAGATGTTTGTGGCTACAGACCCATTTGCAGGTACAAGGTTTTTGGTTATTTTTACCTTTTCAGTTCTGCATTTCCAACGTGACTCCCAGAGATGATGGGAGTACTCTCCCCATTCGACACAGGGTCTTCCAACTCTAGCATCAGGAGGTAGAGAAGCGAGTTCGCATCTGCTCTGAAGGCAGCTCAGGGATTAAGTGTGATATTATTTCACCCATGCTTGAAGAGCAGAACAAGGGCAATTGGAACACTTTGCAGCTGGGATTTGCATATAGGTACTTCACGGGTTTGGCATAGATATTCAGAAAGATTAGCAGAATAAACTTTGGCCTTTGGTGCCTCTTATGCTTCAATACGGTACAGTATAGTCTATGTTTTTTCCTAGGAAAACTTTTACAGACATTGGAAAATGGTGGTTGGTAATGCTGGGCTCCCAAATGGTTGTCAGAGATGAGACCTTTCTTCTAGTCCTCTTAACCTAATTTTTGCATTACACTTGCCACTTTGACCCCAACACAGAGCAGGAATGTATGATCAAAGTTATTTTGCCATAGTGCAAACATTGTGGTTTGTAGCAAACATAAAATAGGGTGACCCCTGAGATAGTAGGGCTGCAATTCAAAGACTCTCCTGTTTGTCCTAGTTAATGAAGAATAAAACGTATTAGTCTGTAATAGAGAGCATTTTTGGTAACCTTCCTGCAGGAGATGCCCAGAGTGAATGTCCTTTAGCAGTTCAGTTAAAAAGGCTTATAAACATTTTTTTCTTTAAGCCTATGTACACAATAGGGAAAACCATATAATAGAAGTGGATTATTCAGAAAAATGTTTTGCTGAAAACTTGATAAAAGGGTTTTGGTCCCATGGCAGAAAGCTTAGTTACAAAAGTAGAGGAAAAGAGACTGCTCACCACTTACAGCCCCTTATTTCACAGATGTTATCAAGGTTTCAGTTCAGCCTTACCAGCACTGAAAGCAGGAAGAAAGAACTTCACAGGCACATTTACTCCCTGTGCCTTTCCCTCCTTGAGCCTGAAAGTGTGTCTCATTCAGGGGAGTCCCAAACAGTTTAGTTCGAGACTGGTAAAAATACTATTGCCATTAGCAATAAGGATAACTTTCCAGCCAGAAAGGAATTCTAATCGGCAAGGGCCTGCACCAGGCAGCACACACAGATGTCCCTAAAAAGGAGGCAGAATATTTCCCCTCACCTTTGCTCTCTTGCAGTGGTTCCTGGTTTTCCCAGGGACCCCTGCACTCGACTCCTCTGCAATCCTGACTCCAAACTCCGCCTGTCCTGGCCCTTGGAGCCTGCTTTGGATGGGCGGTGAGCCATTCCTACAGCTGAACACAATCTTCACTGAATAAACAAGGCAGATACCCTTTTTAATGAATGAAACACGTTCCCTTTTATTATAGTGGCTCAGACAAAAAAAAAAAAAAAATGGGGGCACAGAGAGTTCCAATAATTCAGGTATGATTAAAAAGAAGATATTTACTGGCTTGTGGGCCTTGGGGAGAAAAAAACAACACAGCAGCATAGTTTCTATATACATCCCTAGGGAAAAGTTCAAGAAATAAGAAAATGCATATAACCATTGTTCATGTGCATTATGCAAGCTTTAAAAAAAATAGATAGGGCTGAGTTTCAGAGTATCAGGAAAAGTATTTGGGCTGCATTTAAGTGAGAAGGATTAGCTTGCATGATGTTGATTTATAAATGGCAACAACCAATCCCTTATATTCTCTCCTGCAGCCATCTCTCCTGCACAGTAATTCCCAATGTTCCCTTTTGAAAGCCCTTGATACTCAGTTAGCCCCGAGGTATAATGTTTGATAATATAACTACTGCTTCTGTCACTGCGTTTTGTACAAACGCATTATATGTGGCCCAGAATGGTAAAGATTTATGTATGGGTATGGAAAATAAAAATCAGCATTGATTAAAAGCCCCAGATAGACCATCCAATCCCGCCCAGAGAACATCAGTTATTTTGCATTTTGACGTGGCGATTGATAACTCATAAATGCAAGCAGGAATGACAAATGCGGATGGAAACTGGCTTTGACAAAAACGATAACAGTATCAGTCTCGAGGGGCGATGGAGGTATAAGCAGGAGCTGTTTAAAATATTTAATCATTTTATGAAGGCTGCAAGATGTTGTTTGACCCTGAAGGAGTGTGAATGTCACATGGATCAGAAATTGCCAAGTCTTTGAAGTGAAATAAAAAAAATGGTGTTATTATAGATCCTTCTTGACATCCTATCATTTTTGTATAGGATTAAAAATATGTATACAAAGCTCTAGATAAAGGACTCCGGCAAAAGATGTCTTGGTTGAAGGGAAAAAAAAAGTAAAGACATACTGTTGTGAATTTTTACTTCAAAATCCCAAAGCGTCTCTTTTATATTCTTCTGGAATGGCATGAATAGAACCAGCAGCCCCCTAGTAAAAAGACTCCTTTGGTTTTTAACTACAGGGTAAATTACGCTTTACTTTTGTTACCTTGGGTCTGATTTTTGGTCTTCAAAAGAAAATCTTTTTTTTTTTTTCCCTTGTACTTAACTGAGCAACGGGTATTGTGTGTGAAGGTATATAAGTATAACCATATGACCCCTAGCTATAACACTACATTAAACATATTTATTTTATTATATACACACACAAAGGTATGCAATGAGCAAGGTGTGGGGGTTTCTTATGGGAGAGGGAGAAACTGGCAACTCAACAGTGAATTAATACACTTAATTCTTATCTACATTTGTGTTTTCAAATTTTCCAGGTCTTCCAAAAGACCTGGAACCTAACCAGTCAAGAAAAAGTACCAAAGCCACAAGTAAATTCTGAGTGAATATTCCCATATGAATGGGGATTAGTTTATGTTTCACTGTGGTATATCAGCAGATGAAATATTACACTGTATATTTCCTCTTTATCTGGTGTATTTCTTTCTTCCCTCCCTCTTCCAAACCCTCATCTCTCCCCTAAGTAACTGGGCTTTGCTTTATTTTATTATTTGAATTTTGTTTAGTCAGGGGCATATGGATGTTTAGGAGGACATTTATTTCAAGAGGGGTATTTCTGAAAATCGTGGTTCTTTTAGGGTCTAGTTTAGTCTTGTCCTTGAAATATGCTCTTTCTTTTCCTTCCAGTTTGGCCTGTTCCATATATTTCTTCAGGGCAATTAATCATTTAGACTCGACATATAATTTGTTTGTTCAGTAGTTATACATATGCAACCTTTCTTTTTTTCCCTCCCATTAAAGATTTTGCTTTCCTATCACAGACGTTTTCATCAAACCTCTGTTTTATGCCTTTACCTAATATTCACTGCTAGAAACGTGCAGAGATCTGCCTTGCTTTGTATTAAGTTCCCCTCGCCCTGCCCAAACCACTAGGAAATTACACACATTCAACTTCACAACAGACCCCTCACGGTACAGTGCGGTCACAGGTCTTTGTGTATCCTGCGCGAGCTGATCCTTTTATTTGCTTAGGATAGCACAGATGCTTTGTTCCTTGCCGTGGAAGGGATCCTGCCTATTCTCATTTACATGTCCCATTGATTTCAGCTAAGTACATACAGTACATGGTATTGCAGCAAAGACCACTGGAAATATCTCTGTTATTGCAGCATGCTGCACACTCTGCAGCAAATCTGCACCACAATAAACCTCTTCCTGCAGCATCCAGAGATCCTCAAATAGCAGCAGGAGGGAAATGCCTGATGGTGTCCTGAGTGATACGTTACATTTGACTGTCACTTCTGGTCTGCCTGCTGGAGCTGTTCCATCCTGGTTATTTATTAAAGAAATTTCAGGGTCATTTGGGTTTTTTTTCCCTCCCATTCTTATGAATTCCAGACCTTTTCCTCCTCCATTCACAAACGAGCTCCCCTCTGGAGTCTGAATGACAAGCTGAACTTCATGATCTTAACATAGATCCTTACAACACAGAGCTTTTTTAATACTTCCGCAGGAATATTTCGTGCTGACGGACAATGCCAGAAAGGACATACGCTTTTGTTGCCATTTTACTCGCTCACCTTCCCTCAGTATGTCCCAGTCACGTCCAGGACTGTTGATTTTAATTTGCCATGTCTCCTGGAAACAACAGGAGAGCATTCCTTTCAGAAGGGACTGAATTTGTCCCACAACATTTGCCTCTATTTTAAGTATTTTAAGCTAATAAAATTCCTCCTGCCTTTTTTTTTTTTTTTCTTTTTTCCCAGTCACTGCAAGAGGGTCTGTCTCTCTAATGACACAGGTGGATGTGGTACTTGCCAAGGGGAGCAAAGTATTAGGAGCAGAAAAATATCTACTGACATTTCACCACGTGAGTGGCTTTGGGATGGCACAGGGAACACTCTCTCTGGCAGCAAAATCCCCAGGCCAGGTCCTTGCTGTAGACAGGGTATTTTCTATTCGGGCCAGTACACAGCAGGGCTGTGACTGACACCTCAATGTCACCTCCAGCTTTGAGCCCATTTGCAGTTGAAGGTGCCAGCAATGGTGGGTCAGCTTCCCTCTCGGAGGGGAGAGCAAAGCCCAGCTTGTCCAACCAGCAAATTTAGATAAATTCAGCTCACCAAAATTATTTGTAGCTCCTATTCCTGTTTAGATGCGTGTACTTTTAAATACAAGTGAGAGCCAACAAAGGAGAGATATTTTGTTTAGCCATAGTCTCCAACTTAGACATCTAACTGCTTTTAATTGGAACCATAAGTCATTCAACCATCAAAATAAATGCTGGTCAGAAAGTAGCAGCTGATTTTATAAGCTGAATCCATTAAATGGACCTTGCACACATTTAACCAGCTCTGCACCCACCTGAAATGAAAAGTTTTTTTGCCTACCATCTGAAAGCTAATTCTGCCATTGACCTTTTTACAGTCCTCCCACCTTGCTGCCTGCCTTCTCCCAGAGACTGTCATTCTCCATTTTCACACCAGAATGGCTTGCCAGTTTTATTTGCCTGAAAATGCAAATATAGTTAAACCATGACACTCATGAATTTATGATGAATTTGTGAATGAATGTGTGTTTCTCAGCAATTTTTCTTTCTTTTTTTTTNTTTTTTTTTTTTGTTTTTTAATAAAGGTGTAATTTGTTGAAATTCTATCTTGTTATTCTTGAATCATAACAACTAAGGAATGACAAGTTTTCCTGGAAGGTACCTTTTATTTCAAAGTAGACCAAATCTTAAACAGAGAATGATTAAAGATAGTTAAGTGTTTTGTTTAGGACAGTGCAAGAATTTCATATTAGCAGAGAACTAAAAACCAAAGAAATTTCGGGTATACCAAGCTGACCTGCTTTTGTAACTTTTCCGATCTGTTAGCAACCTGTAGTGGTCATTTTCCTTACAGTTCTTCTCCCCAAACCTCCAGCTTCTTTTCCCCTCGGGGGTTTCTTCCATACAAGTCTTTAAACCTGCTTGTTTGCTCTTTCACCTATTTCTTCCTCAGCTCATCCCATAGGATGCTTATAAGGAAGATGTTTGGAAACCTCTTCAATATAAATCCAACCCTCAGAAAACACTCCCATTTGGCAAGACTGGGGGAATGCCTAGTTAGCTTGGTGCAATTATTGGGTCTTATTTTTTTTATTAAAAAATTATCTTCTTGTGCCAGATAGTCTGCCACCTTCAGTGTTATGTGTAGATCTGCTGAGGCTGCATCATGTAAACCAAACAGAGTTTGGTCAGCATATTTAATTCACCCTTGTTTCTTTGACTATCATTTGTTTATCAGGAAAAGACTGGTCTAGACCTTAATCAAAATGAAGGAAATTAAATTCCTACTAATTAGGCAGTTCTCAGCACTTGCTAGATCTTTTCAAAAATGAAGAGGTTAATCATTTGCAGTCAGACAGTAAGAAATGAACCACTTGTCTCTTCCTTCATCCTCTATGCAGTTCTTCCATTTCAACATCCTTGTTACTAAATCTGAGACAATGTGTAATTATACAGAAGGAAATCTCTCTGGGGTATAGCTGAAGTTGCTTAAATTGTGCTGATTTACAAAGATGAAGGATTTTTATTTTTTTCCCTCAACTAGAAAAAAAAATTACCTTTTTTTCATAATGGCAAACAACCTCCTGCAAAGTCAACTCCTTTTCTGAAAGTCATTGCTAGTTTTATAATTTCTGAGTCATTAGATAACAGATAGAACTCCACACTTAGTGGTTTCAAATGTTTATGGTCTGCAATTCATTCTTAATGAGCTCTCTCCATGTCTTTATTCTTCTTCACACCCTCCTGCTGGGAAATGTCTTACTCTGCCTTGGCTTTTGTTAATGATTCCACAATCATTTCAGAGCCATTTCTTCTGCCTTATGTAATTCTGACACTGCATAAGAGCCTGGCTCTGCAGCCTCACAGTTGGAAATGTAACCTTTAATGTATTAATTTCTCTTGCTCAAAACAATTTAACCTCTGTCTTGGTTTTGTGATTGCTAAGTGTTCCAATTAAATGCCTCTTTCATATTTTGTCCTGGAGGGCTTGATCTTACCAGTATTATGTTTAACATACCCTACCTAGCAAATTATGAGCGCTCCAGGGTCCCCTCAAGTGTTCTTTATCAATCCTTTATCTATCTCATGAGTGTCTGTCACATTTTCAAAACAACAACAACAGAAGAGATTAATTAAACTACTTTTAAACACTAAATAACAAAAACCACTATAAGTGGAAACAAATAATTACATAGCAGGAGAAGGAGCAATCCAGGAGGAATAAATGCACTCCCCCTCAGCCCCCTGATCAATAGTAACCCCTGAATGCTATTTAAATGCTGAATCTTCCACATCAGGATGCAGCCGGGATCAGGAGTTGTAAGAATGTGAAAATTAATCACAGTAACAAAAAGTCTCTCTGTGCTTGTCTTTTTTTATTTCACCACCTGGCACTTAACAAAAAAAAAAAAAAAAAAACATGC
>VYXF01010291.1:47973-96352 GCA_013397295.1 Polioptila caerulea | reverse complement strand
CCCCCCCTGGACAAAAAAAAAAAAAAAAAAAAAAAAAAACATGCCCAGCAAGTTCTGAGAGATTTTGAACCAACATTCAGCAGGATAACATCTTTTTGAACAGAAAGAGGGAGTAGGAGCAGAGGGAAGATGGAAGGATTGGAAAAATATCCTCAAATAGCACTATTGTTAGTAAATAATATCATGACAAGTTGGTTGTCAGCTACTTCAGTGGGGAAATTCCATGTTTTCTGTTTCCTCCTAATTTCTATTTGCCCTAAGTAAAACTTATTTTGGCCATCAGCTTTATTACATCAGCTAGTAAGTGTTCTGTGTAAAGTAGCTGAAAGAGCAATAGAATAAGACTTAAGCTGAGCCCATGCCTGTTTATTCCCATCTGTTATCAAAGCACTGCCTACGTGTATCCGAACTCAAGATGCTGTGCAAGTGACCTGAGAGCAGAGGTAACAGGAGCAGCAGGCTGGCTTGTGTCACCAGTGCTGGGGGCCATGGTCGGGCTGCCCACTGATGGTGGCCATCACAGCTGCTGTGCCCAAATTCAGGGCAGCAGCAAGCACCTGAGGTGACCGGCCACTCCCCAGGCCCCTCTGTGGGCAGCAAATGAGGGAACAGCAAAAGTTCATCCAGGCACCTGAGGCAGAGGGGAAATGGCTCATGGTCCCCAGCACTGTTTGCTGGTGCTTGCAGCTGTAATTCCAAGTACTTCCCAGACAAATGAAGTTGTTATTGGTGTGCATGCTTCACAGGCATTATCTGAAAGCAGTAAAGGATACAAGTCATAAGGAATCATTTCAAGGCTAAGGCCACTTGCTCAGTCATGATTTCTTTTCCAGCCATACATCCCCAGGGGCAGTTCAATGGCAGCCCAGGGAGAACCACACCACAAGTGCAGCCTGTCCTCCTTGCTCTTTCATAAGCACTTTCTGGACTATAGACACAGGAGAAATAACTTTGGCATGTTTCTAGACATTTGAGATGAAAGTGTCCCTTTCTCTCTCTACCCACCCTCCAACACAAGCCACTGGTCTGGGCTGAGAGTGGTTATTGGTTTCTGATCCCACCTCTCACTTGCAAACTTAAATAGCTGTAAGTCTACACTTTTCACAGGTTGCAGGGTAGGATGTTGGTCTGAGAGCTTGACAGACCTTCAGGAGAAGCATGGGAATGTCAGAAAAGGCCTTGCACTTTACTGAACATGCACACACTTCTTCATCCCTGTCTCACCCCTGCAATCTTCTAGCCATGCTCACAGCACTGTCTTCCCTGCTAGGGGAGCTGACAATATTTCCTTGAGCTTTTGTTTTCAGCTTCCTGTTCTTTTAGTGGGACATGTCAAGAGCAAGCTCATCTCTGAAGGATCAAATCTCATTCTGCAAAACACTGCAGCTTCTAAGATGGTTAAAGGAGTGCCTCAAGTATTTACCACTGGCATGAGGCTGAGCACCACTTGTCCTGAATTCCCTTAGTTTTTGGGGTGCTTCCACCAAGATGATACTGCAATAAGTTTTCTCACAATGCTTCTAAATTTCTTGGAGTGCTTGTCAGGCAAGTGTCTGACTGCCCATGGCTCGCTCTATCATTGTGTGGTAGCTGTGCTCTCAGACACAGACCCAAGAAGGACATCATTTAGTTGCCCAGAAAAAAGCAGCTTGTGCAGTTAGGGATTTACTAAGTATCCACATGATAACTGAGAGATGTGGCAAGGGACCCAGTCAACAGCAAACCTGGCAGCTGAGGGACCAGAAGGATGCCCAGGGTGTCTCAGACGGTCCTAGATACCTTGGTCTGGGCAAATGAGCTGTGCCTAAAGTATCTGAAGCTCCTTAAATGAATGATGAAACTTTTCATGCACAGGGCAGCCATTGTCTGTAGTGCCAGAATCTGGCAGGAACAAAGGAAGGCACCGCTGCGAGCTGGCAGGATGGCATTGCTCCCTAGAAGTCAATATTTGTAAGAGATTGCCAGATGGGTGTGCAGATCTTCTTCATCCCCAGACTAATCAAGAGTCAAAGGAAGCAGGTCAATGTTTGCAATGTTCAGCTCTCCTCTATTGCTTTATGTCCACATTTCCATGTAGTGAGGAGACCTTTTCTGCGGTAATGAGATCTTAGCATCCTTTTCAATTACATTGCGGCCATGGAAAGCTCTTGAATAAATGCATTTTTATTTTCAGACTTGCAATTTTTACCTGTATTTATCACAACAGCTCCTGCAATCACAGTCATGAGGTTTGGTTTTAGCAATTATCTGCTACAACTGCATCTCGCTTAGTTGCCTCTTGTTTAAAAAGCAAAACCCTGTCTGCTCACAGACCATAGCACTTCAGGAAGAGATTGGTAATTTGTAGACTGACGTTTTGTATTCATGGATGATACACATTGGCAAGCTCGACCTATGGTGTGCAGTCTTTGGTAAAATTGAAATTACAAATGTTGCCCCCTGTCAACAAAAACATGTGGTTCAGTGACAAAAGCATATTTAAGTGTGTATAGGAAATCTGTGAAGAAGTGTGATGTCTAGGGAGACTTTTGAGATGGGATTCTTCAGATGACATGCCCTTCACTGTGGAACTTCTTGCTAAGTTCTGTATCCCTACATGCTTTGGCACAACAACACCTTGATCCTAACTGGAATCTCTGAGCACAAGACAAAAGAAAAATCAGACCAAAAAAAACCCAAACCAACAAACCAAAAAAACAAACAAAACAACCCCCCACACAGCTGATTTGGGTAAAAGTCACATATTACGTGTTACACTGAAACAACTCTTTGCTAATGGTTTGGAAATCAATGCTTGTATAAAATATATTGATAGTGAAAATTTAAACTCTTCATTGCTATCATTTGAACCATTACCTTTTTTCTGCCTGTAACATTGTATACTATGAGAAGTAAATTAAGTGAACACTTGAGGCATCCTCTAACTTTGGATGGGTTTTATAATTCTGTGAGAATATACCAGCTGTATTTCATTTCTCTTGAGGATTCTACTCTTGAGAAAATGGTTAAAAATTTTCCAACATAATTGGGCTTTCACTGGAAAATTAGGAGTTCATTTAAATAATTTATTTCACATAAAGTGTCTTTTTATGTAGAAATTTTCAACTTTACATTGTAAAGGCAAGAACTTCAAACCCAAGAACTTCAATTTTCAACACAAACTAAAATAATTTAGTTTAACAATGGAACATCTTTGAAAAAAGCCCGTCCATTTTCAATTTTAAATGAAAGAAAAACAAATTGTATATGGGCAAAATGCTATTTTCTAATAGTTCTAGAGCTGACCTCTCCATTGAAGTTAATGGACCAGATCATAAGGTATTTATTCAGTATTATCTTGGGAATTTCTCCAGTTTTATGCATGCAAATGCCAAATATCCGAATATTAAGTGTATAAACCTCTGAACATTACTTTCTGGAAACAGTAGTTGCCCAGCATTTATCAGTCTGTGTAACAAACTTCTTCACCCATGGCTGACTATCATCAGATGATGAATGCTCATGCAGTTTTTCTCAAGCTGTGGGATGGAGTAATACTGCAAGGCACATTTTTTTTCCCGTGAAATAGTCTTCTCACAGAACTATGCTAAAGCTGAGCTACTCATTCTGTATACAAGAGAACTGAACAGGGGATATTTCTGCTTTTGCTGATCCAGCAAGAAAGACAAGTGGAATGGCTCTCCTGGGTTAGAATCTGTCCAAAAGCAGCAGGGAATGTAAGGATAGGTCTCCTGTGCATTGAGAAAGGAAGTTTCTGCTGGAGCTTGTACACCGCAGCCAAAGTTAATTAGGAGTCCAAAATCAACTTAGAAAATTAATGGCATGATTTTTTTAAAGCTTAGCTCTGCAGAAAAAAATCTCTGATATATCTGCAAGATTTTGTACAAACAAATATACACAAACGCAAGACAAGACACTATAACTTCAATAAAATTGTCACTGCCCAGCAGTTACCAAGATCGTGTTAGGTACCACAGTGGATCAATGTGCTCAGTAGCACAGAAACCCAGAGATGTGCATGCAAATGCAACATGAAAGAAAATTCTGTGGAAATTCAGACAATTTTCTCTGTTAGTTGTATGTTCTTAGATTGTCTTTTCAAATGCACAAATGCAAAGAATGAAAACAACTGCCCAGCTGCTGAAGAGCCTTGGCAGAAGGGTGTAAGAGATGAGAACTTTGTGATTGTCACCTATGGATTCATTACTGTCAACAAGCAGTAATAGGTTGTGTGAGTGGAACCATGGACCTCAGTCATTTGCCACACTGCTGCTCACTCCAGACTACAGTCAGAGTCTCCAGTAAGGGATGGTGGATGCCTGCTGGGAGGTGCATGGGATTGGAACCCCCCCAAGCACATCACCATCCCCACTTCTCCCCAGTTTCCCTCCAACAACTTTCCAAAAGAGAAACCAGCGCAGTTGCCCTAACTAAACACTACTAAAAGGAAAAAAAAAAAAAAAAAAAGTCCAAACATTATAATCTGCTTTGCTCAAAAAATGAAAGATCGAACTCTATGGGTTTCATCTGTAGTTCTTTCTCAACCAGGTGACCCTACAACCTTTCTCACTGGTGTGACCACGTGCTAGGGTTTGTCTGGTACAGTGCTGTGTTGAAGGCTTTGTGCTCCTCTGGGCAATATTTCTGTAATAATAATGATGTTTTCTTGCAGGAAGCTCATTGTACAACACATACCGTTGGGTTCAACATTTTCCCTCCTCCCAGCATTCAACAGGGAGTATTTAAGATTATATCAGAAAGTTACTAAAGAAAGTTTGAAATAAGTAGATGTTGTAATCTGGCAGCAAATTTCAGTCTTTTTTGTGCAGTGATAGATTTAATAATTTATAAATCAGTGGCATGAACAAAGCAAGAACCAAAACAGAACTACCCATTTCAAAAGTGTAAAGACAGTTAACCTTTAAACAGATGGATAATTCCAGACAGCACTGTAAAATTAATAGAGCCTAAACTGTAGGTCTCAAAGCTGCAGAATACATCTTGGGAGACCATGTTTTTGAGATCATCATAAATCAATTTTTTTCTTATCAGTCCCTTACGCATAAATCGACTACAAGGCCTGCTAGGTTATGAATATGTATGTCATGACATGACAACAGATCCAGTGCTCCAGTATCAAAAGTCCTGTGATCTTATTGCTTATACTGAACCATCAGCTTCTTCACATCATGCAGAAAGAGTCACAACAGTATGAGGGCTGGACTGGGAAAAGGTAAGAAGAGATTTTCTGCAGGGAAAATTTTAGTGAATGAAAGCACAGAATCTCATAAGGAATCCCATTTTCATCTTTGCATTATTTGCAATTCTTTTTCTCATTAAATCATGTCTTTTCAGAGATATTTTGTTTTCCCCATCTAAAATCTACCAGCTTTGGCAAGGAACAGAAGGCAAACTGTGAACTACCAGGAACCTGATGGCTTTTTCTGTCTTCATGAACATACATGCCTTGTCCGTACAAAAGAACAAATCTGATCACACTTCAGGTTAGTGTAAACACAAATCCTACAAAAACACACAGTTATTAGGAAAAAAAATTACTAGAAAACATATTGTTTTGCATTTCCTTAAAAAGCACTATTGAAAACTTATTTCATGAACAGATACATTTATAACTACAGGATATGATCAAAAAAACAAGTGAGAATGAGGGCTGAGATGGAAGTGAAGCTCAAAGAGTGATGTTACATTGCTGCCAGGCTCAGATATGCCAGTCCCTGGGAGACACTTTCATTAGCAGGAGGGAAGATGCTGGCTGTGGAATAAACATGAAACTTGATCTGATGATCTCTTGCCTTGATACCACATAGACCGCTGCTAATTATGAAGCTGCCTGACAAGCAAATAGTGCTCCATATTTATAACAACAGACAAAATCAGCCAATTTGTCATTTTAATGCCTGATATAACTTTGAATTTTCCATAAAAGCAGCAAGGAAATTAGGACCAGAGTTTACAGTTAAAAAAATAGAGAGGAACATATTTCTCTGGATTCCCAAAGGTCTTTGTATGTTTCCCTCATCCTACAATACTTCTTCACTCTGGCCTCTGCAGAAATTACTTTTTACTCCTTCAGTCACAAAGATATGGAGATTCTCACCCACAGTAACAGCAAGGCAGGGCAACACAGTGAAACCAGCCTGCTGTAAAACCAGTGTAAAGAAACGATGAACTGGTATCATCTGGAATTATGTCTTCACTTTCGGTTGCTCCCATCCTGGACAGGCAATGAGACTTTATGTGAACAAAGGCAAATAAAAGGACATGCAATCAGGAGATGTGTCCTCACTTGAATATTAAACAAATGAGTAGCAGACAGCAAAAAATGGGGGGTTTTCAGTCCTCCTTGCTTTCACAGAACACATGCATGCACAGAAGCAGTGCAATACTAGAGGTGACTTGCTCACTTTACACACAAAAAACTTATTTGAACAGACACATGCTGAATAGAATATACAACATAAAGCTTCTAAGCTATATGTGACCCACTTTTGCAAATATCCACTGCCTCTGAGTACTCAGTATCACATTAACATAAATGCCATTAAGTTTTGGCCCTGTATCATCTTTATTTTTTATAGATACATAATTATTGAGAAGAGGCTGTTAACTTTTTATAGACTTTAAATATAGTCTATCAGTTCTCTCTATCTCACTTTGTTTAAGGATTCACCCAGCAGAACAATTGTGTTGCTGCCACATTGCTCTGCTTTACAAAAAAATATGCTTCTGCTTCATGGAGTGAGGAGAGATCCACTGCCCCCTCTCAGGTGCACAGGCACCGGGTACACACAGCAATTGATACAGACTCATCATAGACAGGGGCACAGCCAACCCTTTAATTTGAGAAAGCTTGGCGCCTACTTTTAATGTATGTTATAACCTCAGTAGTTCTGCAACATCATAAAAATAATAAAGAGCAATGTCCCATGTCTAGAAACAGAAATTATTTCTATTGGAATTTATGCATTCGGTGTAATTAATTCCTATTTTTTGGGGCTTTTTTAACCAGGAAACAGTCACTCAGTTCCAGTAGAAGATATTTTAAAAGCTTTTTTTTCCAGTTTAAAAAAAAAATTAATTTGCTGTTCCATCTGATTATGGGATGGAGCAGAACTTTGCAGAGTGTTTAAGCACATTTTAATCCCATCATTTTATCTGGAGTGCCCAAAAGAGACACTCAGCATAGTATTTCACATTTCCAAAAGATGAGACAAGCTACCATCTATTTGATTTTTTTTTCTTTTTCCCACAAAATAGGGAAGAATTACATTAATATATATTGTGCACAGGCAAGCTTACCTGAGATTTCCCTCTTGATATGGCCAGAAAATCCTTCTTGGAGGAAAATTAACATGTTGGATGCTTAAAAAATAACTAAGTATTTTTGATGCTACTTTAAAAATATGTGGTATTTTACTTGCCACCACCTCCCCAAAACTACTATTTTTCCTGCTGGGTTTAGTAGCTGAAGTACCTCAGTGTTTTCACTGAGCATTGCCATGTTTACAATAAAAAGAAAGCCCTATGGGAATCTCATTTGATTTCATTGCACTGTTTATAAATTAACGAGAAATAGAGACTGTTTTGAATGGCAGAGACAAAGAGAAGATACATACACACTGGGAATTCTGTAATGGCAAAACCAAACATATCTCTGATGAAGAACAAATCCCTCACCAGACATGGCTGGTTCAGCCAAGACCTCTGTATCCAAGATATAATGAGGGGTCACCGTGTGGTGTGGGCCCCTGCAGACAATGCCAGAGGTTAAATCCTGCCGATGAAATCCCAATTCATGGATTGCACTTTCTGTTGCTGTCTGTGGAGGTGACTGGAAGCAGTGGTGAGCTGTAACTGCAAAGGACTGTGTTCTCATTGGTTTCATGGGGCTGTGTTGTGACTGCGGAATCAATGTCATGATGGTGGTACAGCAGAATTGACCCCAGCCATCAGAAATGTCCCTACTCAGCCAGGGCACTGCTCCTCATGAAACACAGAGCCCATGGAGAGCGAAGAGCCACAGGCCCTGAGAACTTGTCCAGATTTTCTGACGCATGAGCACCAGCTGAGGAGCTCCACTGGGCAGCAGCACTGCCACCACAGCATTTTGTTAACCTGTGTTGTCCACCCAACCATCCTCTAAATACACCTCTTTTCAAGGCAACGTTTAAGGTGTTCCCAAGCACCAAAGACTTTAATATTTTGTTGCTTAAGGCTTTCATAAAGTGGTCCTGTGCTCTCAATTCGAGAGGGCTTTTTCGCGAGATTGGAAAATCTCCCTCAAAATTATGTGATATTTCCATTTATCCTGAAACACAAGTTAACTCCCTTCTTAAGCATATGAGCAACAGCTACAACTCCTCACAGAGCCATCAGTAGAAATAAAATAGAGAAATGTGCTCTTCACTTAAGCATATGTTGAAGAAGTCTTCTGAATTGGGGTATGAATGGTGAAAAACCATAATTGTGTAGGACCTAGGTGCATGTCTTCCCACAGTGATAAGGTTTAGACTATTACTTTTATTAATAGACACAGATTTACAGAATTTACTTTAATCCTCCAACATGTTGAAGAATTGGAAGTTTAATTTAAATGTTTGGTGTGAAACAGAATTGAGGAATTTGTGGTGAATTATTTATTCAGCTAATTTAGCCTCTTTTTCTGTTAATGAATTCTTTGCTTTTTTTATAAGTGCATTTGTTATTCCAACTTGTTTGACAAAAGATTTGTGTGAATCTGTTTCAGCTGGTGGTTTGTGAACAAGCTGCTGACAAGGACTCTCTTCCCCACGTAGCTGCTTGCAGTTACAGCTGATGAACTGGGCACTGCTGTCCCCAGATTGGTGACTAATGCTTTTCAAGAACACATGTGGGAACTCGTGCACAAAGGAACAGGGTTGCATGGTAGGATGAAGATTTAGGGAGAGAGATGAAGCTGTCCTACTGCTGCTTTCTGGTCAGTCAATGCTTAGTCCCATCTTACTTTCAGAACTGGTCAGAGTAGGCTACACCGTCATAAGTAAAACAATTTTTCAAGCATGCTACCTCAGCCACAATGCTGTTGCTACATTTCAACAAATTAAAGGATATGAGCAAAGAGATCCAGCTGCTCAAAAGCTACAAATATAAAGTAATTTAGAAGCCTTTGACAGAGGCAGAGAGGCAAGAATTTCTGATAAAGACACAGCTGCAAACAGCTTCGAGCCTTGCAATAACACAAGAAACGTGTATCAATTTCTGTCGCTGCAAACATCGACTGCTGAAACTTAATACCAACCTTGCCTTTGTGATGATGAAGAGATGACATTTCCATTTTATTGATCTCACAGAGATGCAGTGCAGGCGATGTCAAAGGGGGCTGGGTACGAGGGACCGCAGCCCGTGCCCATGTACTACAGGTGTGTCCTGAGCCCACTGTGTGGTTTGGTCCCCAGAGGCTGGGACAAGGAAAATCTCTTGGAGGGCTACACATGCGGCTAAAGAGGAGAAACAAGGTTCCAGTGGAAAACCAGACTTACCTATAAGATCATTTGTGTCTCTCACCAAGATGAAAACCTTTATATTCAAATAGAATCATAGAGTGCTTCAGCTTGGAAGCGACCTTGACTTGGAAGGTCACCCAGTCCAAATTGCCTCTCATGAGCAAGGACATCTTCAACTAGATCAGGTTTCTCAGAGTCCTGTCCACCCTGGCTCTGAATGTTCCCAGGGATTCAGCATCTGCCACTTCTCCAGGCAATCTGTTCTGGTCCCTCACGCCTTTCATAGTCAAGATATTCTTCCTAATATCTAATCTAAACCTGCCCTCTTTCAGCTTAAATCCAATCCCTCTTGTCCTGTCACTACTGCCTTTGGAAAAAGTCTCTTCCATTCTTCTGGTAAGTCCCCTTTAGGTACTGAAAGACTCTCTCCAGAGTCTTCACCAGGCTGAACAATCCACTCTCTCAGCCTTTCCTCATAGCAGACATATCTACACATTTGTATTTAACATTTATGGCACAGTATATCACAGTAACATACCTTAGGAAAAGTTGCAGCAGCTGAGCTCCTTTGGCCTTTATGAAATGACAAAACATGAAAATACTGTTTTAGGAGGTACTAAGTGCAGATGATCTTAAATGCAGGGCAGAGTAAAATTATCATCAGAGGCACAACATTTGCTCTTCAAAGGACATATTCAGAGGCCTTAGTTATTCAGATATTCTGATTTTCAGCAATAGGAAGTGCTGGGCTTGTCTTGGTTAATTGCAAGGTCCTGCAAGACATAGTTTATAGCACTTTTTTAATTTCATCACAGTATTTGTCACATATATGGTATCAAAGTTGCTGGCACTGTTATTTTTTATTTTCTTCCTACAAGTTGATGATGTGTGAATAAAAGTGCTTCAGTGCTTTTAACACTATCCAAGTCATGAAACAGAACACAAAAATATTTTCAGCACATAAACTGAGGAAGGACCAGGAGCTGTTCATAAACATGTGCCTTTAATTTTGTTTCTGTCATACACTCCCCTTACACTTTACAAGGTGATTTTCTTCACAGAGTTAAATTGTTCAAAGGCACGCAATGAGATATCCAGGGGGAGGGAAGTTTATGTGCATTCCTCATGTTGGGTTCCTGCTTCAGGAGGGAGCTGCATTCCCCCTGTTGGAGTCTTCACTGAGCTCCTGTCAAGCCCAAATCACGGAATAGAGTAAGGATTGAAGTATATTCCATAGATAAAAGTTAATCATGGAGTACTTTTTACTGGAAAACTTTGACTCTATCCAAAACAGTAAAATTTCTGTTTCCTTAATGTAAAAAAAAATGCTGTGAATTCTCATTTTATAGTGAAGAAAACATTTATTTTAAGTCAAGTGAAACGTTTCATTTGGCCATAAATTAAATTTTTCTGATTTTTTTTTTCTATTTGCCTAAGAAAAGAAAAGGTTTCTTCAGACCAAGAAGACTTTTTCCCTCCAATATTGCAATGCAGCCAGCCAACTGAAAAGTCAGTTATGTGCATAGCTTTAGATAAAAGTAGCAACTTTTGGCTTTCTGTGCTACAGAATGAAAAATGAGAGAGATTTCATTTTTCCTGCATGCAGGCAGAAAACAGCAATATGATTTTCCACTCCTTTAGCTGGGCCTTCTGACTCGGCAGAGAAATACTCTCACATAAGCTGTAGCAGAAACATCATCCCACAAGACACAGAAGTGACCTGCTTTCAGAGGGATCCATCAGACCAGCAGATCATCTGCTGGAAGGAAAAGGAGGCACAGGACTAGGGGAGACAGTGACAGAAGCAGGAAAATGAAGACCAAATGGATGGAGTGACAGTAAGAGGAACAGCAGCAAGGGATGGGAGCCCAGCAGCAGTAAAGGCAATTGTCTGGGATGGCCAGAGTATGAGCTCTTTTACTGATTCCAGTGCTGTACTGTCACACTCATCTTGCTGATGCCTGTCCCAGCTGGAGGGAGAGTTATCAGGCAACCTAGGGGCTCTGGCCCTGTGAAGATGTGAATGTACCTTGAGTTCTTATCAGCACCACTCGCTGGACACAGGCCTGTAGCAACAGAAGAGAGGCTGTGATACCAAAGTGGCTACTGACAGATGTATTCCCAGAGAAAACCTGATGCTCTCTGCAAGAGAGCCAGAGTCCTGCTCACCCTCTAAATAGATGTATAGGTTGCATCTACTGCTGTTTTTTTTTTCTAACATGCAACTTTTATTTTGCTAGATTTGGATTCCTGAAATCCATCCCGGGTAGACAAGCAGCTAATGAGCAAATGAGGTGTTAGGAATTAGGCTCCTGCCCATCATGGAGACACCCATCTGTCCAAAATGCTGGATCCCATACTGCTGTCCAGTGGCTGACCTAGCACTATGCGATGATGGAGCGGCATCCTTTTCAGGGGACGTGTATTCTTGCCTGGGCAGAAGCAAATTGTGGACACTTGGGAATGAATTGCCACCTACTGCCAGCTGCTATGCGTGGCTTCTATAATTTCAGGTATATTGGCAGCAAAAAAAAAAGTTGCAAGGTGCTATCTGTTAACTTGTCAACATCACACTTCCTAGCCATGGATGTGACCCAAATGAACTTAGCCCTGGGCCAGCACAGCCTCCTTGTGCATGTGGCATGACAAAGATAGTTGCCATAACTTCTCCACAGTGTCCAGAGTAGTTTCCAGTCCACACATCTCTGCATGAGGCAAGAATCACACCATGCTTTGTGTCATTCATGCTGGTTCAGACACTCCAGTCCACAGCCAGGAAACCTGCTGGGTGCACAGCCGTAGCTGTGGCAGAGGACAGCCCTTGCCATGCAGTCTCCAGCACACACCTCCTCACTGCAGCAAGCTGCCCCCACCTCCTCTGATCACAAGCCATGGTGGAAATGCCCTCCTGCTCTGGCACCACCCTGTACTCTCTGCTTCCATGCTGCCAGGGGCGGCAGGAGCTCACTCTGCTGTGCTTTGTGTAGGCAAGGGCAAGGAGGAGGCATGGCAGGCATGCCATCAGGTGGCCATGCTAGCAGCAGGGAGCTTTCCTGCACCCAGGCCCAGGGAGGTCCCACCCCTCACAGTAAAACACCCCCATGGGCACTCCTGCTCTTGCCACCTTGAGATCATCAAGGCTGCACCCTCTGTGAACCCAATCCACAGCCTGTAGTGGATTGAGTGGGAACCTAGAGCAGTTCAACATCCAGGTGGCCCAGGCTAATTTTGCAGGGAATATATTTTCTTTTGAAGGTCCTGACAGAAGCCATAAGCCTCTACCTCAGAGTATCTTCCCAATGGCAGCAAGTGTTTTCCTTTAATGTTCAAAGCTATCTTGGTTTTCCTTAACAGCTCTCTAGAAGCATGAAAAGAAGGACCTCCCTGTCTTGAAACCTGAGAGGAGAAGACAAGACTCTTTCAAGCTGTGTTATGTTTCCCTGGGAATCCAAATCCCTGAAGAGGTGATTTTTTAAGCCAGTCAAGACATAGTTTCTGAATTCTGTTGTGTAAGGTACTCCAAACCAGTAAGGTACTCCAGACTCCAATAAAAGTTTTCTCTCTAATGTGCCACAACAACGAGTATGTAGAGTACAATATTTACAATAATTCTTCAGGAGGCCAGTTTAGCTGATAAAGCCTGATACAACTTATGAAAATACCTAAAAAGGAAAATTTATATTTTGTTCCAGTCATGGATATAATAAGCATATTTTCCTAGGCACAGTCTGAAATTCCTGCCTCCCTATAAAATGAATGTGTTTCTCCAGTTAAATGTATAGCACCAGCTGAAGTGAATGGGGTGTGTGTTTGCTTTGTTTTTCTTATTAAATATAGATTTGTGGTCAATCAGGAGTTGTAAAAATATTACTGAGGTGGTTACAGCCAATAATACTTTCCTTTGATAATTTTATGGCCCTGTGGTCAAAACATGAGTGTCTGGAGTGTGAAAGGAAGCAGAATCTGATTCTGCATGCCATTACCAACTTGCTGGTAATTAAAAAACTGAAAAGTCAACAAAAAAGTGCAATGTATTTTCACTGTAGCTATTGCTGCAGTAGACACTGCCAGCCACAGAGATTTGCAGGCTAAACCTCACCTCTGGCACTGTTTTCCCTTCTCTTTCCCCCTTGTCCTCCCTATATCTTTGCAATACCCAGTTTTTTCCCTGGCCTAGAGGAAACTATCACCAGAGATAAATATCGTTTTACAAATATCATTTTTTCTATCATCTGCATCTGGTCAAGACAGGGAAATGCTATTTCACAAAAAATTTCTTGCTTAATGGGAGATTTCCCTCAAAGTCCTTGGAGCACTGCCTGCTTGGAGCTTGGAGCACCCCTTTCTTCGTACCAAGTTTTTTCCCACCATGCCGTGGCACTGCTGGAGCTGGCAGCCACCCCCTGCCCCATCCTGGGGTTCTCCTGCCAGGGCCACTCTCTCCCCACTGCCCTGACAGTGCTCAAGCCCCAGGGGGATAGCCCCGGCCTTGGCTGATCTGAGACCAAGCTGCCCATGCCAGGCTGACAGCATGGACGTGGGGCAGGTGGAAATGAGTTCTGCACTGGTAATGAAAGAGCAGGAAGCACAAGCACATGGGAAAAAGCACAAGGGCTGCTCTTCTCCAGAGATGTCAGCAGAGAATAGGCAAAGGTCTGCAGGTGGGCTTTTGAGCTACTGAAAAGACAGTATAAAATGGGTGCTACCCTTTAGGATATAGCAAAGCCACTCATCTGAGACTGACAGTTCCCCTTTGTCCCCTGACAACTAAAACTGATACACTGGAGCAGATTAGGTATGACAAAATGCTTAGAGCTGGAGAAACACAACGATAGCCCAGCACCCTTTCCTTTCATCAGCTCTGTGGCCACCATGAATAGAATCTGGAGGCTCATGCTCCAGGTTGTTAAAATGGTTCATTTGTCTGAAATAGGGAACTCTGAGGCTTCCAGAAAGAAAAATACACCTCAAAAATGACAAGTTTTTGCTCCCTGTAATGACTTGAAGATGTTGCAGCATTTACCCTAAGAAGAAATCCTCTCTCGTGAAGCACTGAGTGTCCAGACTTCACCAGTATTAATTTTTTAATCCTTTTTTGCTTCCTTACCAAGCAACAGCAACCAGTGTAACCAAAGTGCTGCCATCTCAACCAAGCCATCCCACTGCCCTCCTCCTGACACTGTCTCAGCCCACCCCCTTTCTTCACAGAGAGGACTCTCACTCTGGTAACTGCCTGAATGACAGAAATATCTCCCCAACGCCACAAAATGATCTCTCCTGCTGGTCTGAGAATGACCACTCCGAGATGGTGGGCTCCCTCCAACCCCACTGCTCACCCTGTAAGCAGCCCCAGGGCATTGGGGCATTTTTGCCTCCCCCTCACTTTCTGAGGAGGGCAGACAAAATCCTCTTTACTCCTGTTCAACAGAAGATGGGGCATGAGCAACCATTCATGAGGCAATTTGTCTCTGCCATTATTAAGGACTGCATATACTTATTAGATTACATATAATACATACCAATATGTGCATGAATACATGGTATTAAAAAGAAACAAAAGATTTTAGTCCTGCCTGAGCATCTTTATGCAGTGTCTGAACACAACATTTTGAAATATAAAGGTACAAAGCATTCCTTTTTTTTTCTTTTTTTTTTTCTTTTTCCTGGGGGAGAGCATGAGGCAATAATTATACTTCCCATCTTTTTATCTTTTTTTTTTTTTTTTCCAGAAAGAATGTATTAAAAAAAAGAAGGAAAAAAGTGCCAGCATCGTTTCCTCCCACACACTTTTTCTGTTTTTACCTCTTCAGAATTTTGGTGGAAATAAAATAGGATCCAATTATAAAATTGAGAGAAAAAATTGATTTGTCAATTGAAAAAATGTTAACACTTGCAGAAAATTATATAGGCATTTTCTATTTCACATTTTTTATGAAAAATCAGGACATTCTGAAGAAGTTGAAATGTTATTCTGAAGTATTTCAGTTTTGTCAGCTCACTATTTTTCAACAAACACGTTTTCAGTCAAAAATTGTCAATCTCCTTTTCTTCTCAGATCCTTTTGCAACTGCCTCTCTGCATCTCCTTACACCATCATCTGGCAGCTTCTGGGCCCGCAGTAAAGATCATTTACCTGCTAGCAATCTTCAGCTAATTGGGTCTTTTTCCTCCTGCACCCTCCAGCAAAGGCAAGAGACGGAGCAATACCCTCTTACTCCAGCCAGCATCTCTCTGGTCACCTTTCTGGACCCTGCTTTTGCAAAGGCATTTATGGATAGGCAGAGGTGGCCTGAGACAAGTGACAGATTGCTTTCTTCAGCAATTATGGAAACATCTCTTTTGGTGGGATATTTTTGTGGGTTTTTTCCTGGCATTGCTGGTTTTTTTGGTTTTTTTTTTTTTTCTTTTTCCAAAGCACAAATATGGATTTGTCTGGACGGGAATATGTTCCACAAATTAAATGATGTCTTTTCATGAGGGTAAGAGAGGGAGGAGCATGGACTAGATTAGTTAATAGGTCTCCCACCTGTACTGTCTATGATATGATGATAAGCATATCTAGAAACGCAGGAAACGATTCACAAAAGCAATCAGATAATGAGGAATATTATTCTCAGAAGGTCCTTCCTGTGTTTGAACAGGGGGAACAAATTAAAAGCTCAGGTTGTATGGTAGCTTGAAAATAGTGCACATGGTGACTAAGACTCTTATCAGAGGCAGCACTAAAATAACATTTTCTGCTAAAGAGCTTGAAGAAATATGTTACAAAATTATTAATAATGCATTAAAATTTGCAAAAGCATGAAGGCAGCAGTAGTTGAGCTGTGTACTCCCAGCTTTGAGTGGAAAGGCTGAAGTGCTTATAAGGCACAGACAAGGAGGTGGCTTCCAGTTAAAATTGCTCGCAGCATTAAAAATGGAGGTGATAATAGAGTTTTGTTACTGCTTCTGGTAGTATTGTACTAGAAAAATACAACACAGCTCAAGAAAACAGAGCATACTCTTCCTGAGAAACAGACATCCAGCTGGGGCCTGGGTGTGCTGGAGCAGCAGCAGCAATCAGCCCCTGAGACCTGCTGCACAGCAGTGGCCACCTTTGGAAATCTGCAGTGGGCAGGAGTGGTAACACCCCTTAGAGCAGCCTTTCAGGCAGGGTCTTGGAAAACACCCCATCAGCCAGGCTGCAGTGTTGGCTTTGTAAACTCCAGGGAGGGATGCAGTGATGTGATGCAGGCTGGCAATATACACCAGGAATGCCCATAAAGGAGATGTTAAGCAGCTGCTCATAGTGTGTTCCATGGAGGACAGAGACTGGGCACACCAGGGTGCAAATCCAATCCCAAGAGCAGTAATATCTCAAGGCTAAGGTTTGTCAGTGACCTCTCTTCTTTTAGAAAGTGTCGCTCTTTGGCCAGACATTAAAGCTCCTGTTCAGACTGACACGCTCATAATTTTTGTGTCCATTTCTGTCCAAGCCAGCACCTTCTTCCCCTGGCATAATTTCAGTGAATTATTTATGCTCAACGTACATGTACGCTCCAGGCCCCTGAGAGACTATCTTACAGTTAGTCAGGCAGAGCTGTATGCATCTAACACTTTATTATAACACTTTTTAGATTTTTTATTATTATTATTAAATATATATCAGAGCTTTTGTCCTCCTTTGATTTTGTGGAGACTGGGAAAACTGACACTTTTTAAACTCCTACACCTTTAAAAAGCTAATCTTCATGCTTTATTAATAAATATGTAAGAACCCCACTGGTGTCTTCATTGAGTATCATTCCCTCTCATTCTTGGTTCACTCTGACATGACTTGAAAAGTATGTGCTGTTTCCCAAAGATTTCCTTTTTAATATCATAATTCCAACCACGAGATAATATTGAGCCATGGTAAAAGGACAGGTGACCTGCCAGAAGACTGAATAACCAAAAAGTGCCTTTAAATTAGACAAAAGCCTTTTGCTTTCACTTCAGAAAAAAAAAAAAAAGAAACCCACACTGCTTCCCAGGTATGATCCAGATCTGTTATATACAACAAAGTTGTTCAGTATAAGTCTTTATTTCGTATTTCAGAAGGAATGCAATAGAAAACCCATTCTAACAATAAATGCTAGTCACCTGAGGTCTATAGCTTGTTTTGCAGCTCAGAAAAAAAAGCCTCTGTTCACCGTTGGCCAACCGAGTTACATTTTCTGCTATTATTAATGCATTGCAAGGGTTTTTTTCATATCAATTTGAAATTATACATCTGGGAAATCCCAGTACAACGGCAGTCAATGCTTTGTTTCTCTGTGTGGCCCTTTGCAATTACTAGAATGTGCAAATATAATTTAGCGCAGGTAAAATTCAATCAGTCACCCCAAGCACAAAGAAATCTCCATCTCCCAGAAAAAAACCCAGAGAGTGTTTCCCTGCAAATGGCACAAGGGAGCTGTAAGAGTTTCTAAAACAAATTTATTAGAATATTTAAATTCAAGTTGTAATGGGAAATTTAGCTCGATAGGTGAGGTGGTGGCAGGCTGAAACCCAAGCGAGGCAGGCAGGCAGCTTTAGGGGCTGAAGGCTTGCTCAAGTTGCAGCCCCAGTTCTGTTGCAGGAGGTGATTGCAACACCAAGCAGGCAGGCTGCCTACCCAAAAACCAAACCCCAGGGGTGCAAAGGAGGGCTGGGGGTACCGAGGGATGAAGGGGATGCTGATGAGTGAGGGTAGAGGTGCAGCACTCCTGTGGTAACACCAGAGAAGGCAGGAGATGTGGTTCTCAGCCTGGCTCCACACACAGAGTCACCACCTGCCCCGCTGAGGGTGCCTGGGGGGCCACATGCCAGGCTTGCAAAATGCAGGCCCAGGAGAGAACAGATCCATAGTCTTTTTAAATTATACCATAATTAGGACGTATAGCTTTAAAAAGAGAAAATTAGGGGGAAGAAGAAAATGCCACTTTTAAGGACCGCCGTATTTATGCTTCTCAAGCAGCTCCAGTACCATAACGTTTTGTTTTTGTCAAGCAGCAAAGGCTGCCCTTCACCTCCTGCTATGTTCAGTGGGAGCTGTGTCATCGCCTTCAAAGGAATCAGGATCAGGCCTCCAACGCGTTAATAAGCAACAAGAATTATGGAAAGAATTGCATTTAATGTGAAGTCAGGCTGCCTGCAGTGATCGCACTGCACAGCCTGTCACAGATTGCTTTGTGCTGGAAACCTACAGCATGGACTGATCCGTGGATGAGACAACTGCAAGACATTTCCTCTTGGCAGCAATATGGAGGGAGAAGATGAGACAAGTCAGCAGCATCTAAGTGCATATGTGGATGGCTGGAAAACTCCAGATACACTCAGCTCCACTTCTGACGTTTTGAGAGCACAGCAGACATGGTGTGGAAGAAACAGCCTTTGCACTATCTGAGCAAGCATGACCTCCCTTCCAATGAAAAGCACCTGTTCTGCTCTTGTACATCTAAAATGCCTAAGTTCTAAAAGCACATCCCTCAGCATTAAGAAAGCAGCCTTTTACAAGTACTTTGGAAAAGAAAGTATAACAGTTTTCTTTGTCACTTCCCTCTGAAAAAAGCATTCCTGCCAATTTTCTAGAAGAATGAATCAACAGAGGAACACATTACTCCAAAACCCCTCCAAGCATACAAAAAAAGGGGTAGGAGGATTGTGACCAAGGTGGCTCCCATGCTGGCTCTTTGTCAATGAGACCCATCTTATTGAAAAGGCTCAGGCAATGTTTTTCTTTCACGTCCTTATAAGCCCAAAGGAAGCTGTGACCACTGCAAGAGGACCTGTGGCAACACACAGAAGAGCACTAGGGTGCCATTAAAGCTGGAAAGCATTCAGCTAGTGTGAGAGTAAGGGGGGCTTTTGCTTGTTGTGAACCGGAAAGAATGAGAAACTGATGGATTTCCCAGAAATAAACAAGAAGGCAGAGCGGAGGGATTGCCTGATTTACTCATTCCCTAACCTGTGACTGCACCTGAACACATCCTTCTACCCACAGAAGGAAGCAAGGTTATTTCTGTGATCCTGCATCACCACTGAGCTTTCCATTCATCCATCTAGCAGGTCGCCTGCACACTGTGGCAACTGGTTTTCTTCACAGAGTGGGCTGCTTTGAAAAACAATCTTTGTGGCCCCAAACTAATTGTGGACAATGTTTTCACAACCCTTCTAATCAAAAATGTGCCTACTTTCCTTTCCACTCATATTTCTGCTGCTCTGATCTTCACCTTTGGACTCAGTCTTTGCCTCCTTTTGCTCCTACATAGGAGCAAAGCAAAGCCATTTCCTGGAAGTTCCTCCCTTCTTCCTTCTAAATCACTCAGTTACGTCCTGTTTTTATATCTTGCCCTAAACCTTTCCTTTGGACTGTAACTTACAACTGACTGTGTAAAACAACTTCAATATTGTAACAGCCACTTTCAGAGCTGCAATGATGGAGGTCTCTAAATACGCATATTAAAATCTTACGAAAATTCAGGGGGGTGAGGGTGGGAAGTGCCATGAACATCCAGGTGCTGATGACTAAATTGTTTTCAATTTTTTTTTTTTTTTTTAAATTTCCAACTGGCCTGGAAATAGCAAAATGTAAAAAAGGTGCCTACGGTTGTTTTGAAAAGCTCCCATGTTGCTACAACCCCTGCTTACCTTATGGATTGCTTTAATTCGGGGTATGACATTGCTCCTGGCATATGCTGAGTGGTGGCACCCCCACCCCTACATTAAAAATCAGTGTTTCCTCTGGAAGTTAAAACATCCTGAGGAAGAGAAAGGAAAGCAAGAGGATTTATCAGACAGCACCTGACACATCGTAAAGATGCAGCATTGTTATCAGGTATCATTCTAACACACTCGCTGCTCTACACCACTCAAAATTTTATGACCACAAAAACAACTCACACATACATGCCAAAGTGTGACTAGCCGAAGACAGCTCTCAGCATGTTAGCTTCATTTTGCTCAAGAGACAAACAAGAGATCACAGATGAAACTGCCTCCACCACACTGATGTGAGCAGTAATGTAGGGTTTTGTCAGGGAGTCAATGCGGCTACCAGACCAACGCTTTCTTTTCATGGCTTATAGTACCTGTAAAGCCTTCTGCTTAAAAGCCAATCAAATAAGACACCGAGTCACTTAGTTGCTTCCTAGAGACACATAACAAAAGCAGTCACTGTATGAATAGTTGATGCAAATATTTTGTTCACAGTTAATTCAGAATGAATAACACAGAATCATATGGTTACTTCCTTGCTCAGGTACAGCAAGATTATAATGCATAAAATTGATGTTAAATGCATAAAATCTCCTGCTTGGAGCATCAAAACATAGTCATGGCCTTGAATGCTGATGTTAAATCTGAAACATATTCCACATACCACATGGACTGTAGCTAACATTAACAGCTTTCCATTGTAACAGCTACATTGCTGTAATTGGGCAGACACTGGCTGAGGATTTCTTCAGAGACCTATTTTTCAATTAAAGTTTAATTTTCAAGTAAAAGGGTTTATACAGAACGAGATCGTGCGCACACCTCATTGTTGTACTGTTTCAGAGCATGTGATTTCTGGGTTTATTATGGACAGAACAGTGCAGGGCATGAAAGGAAAAGCAAAAGAAATAAAGGTAGGATGATGCTTTCCAAACTCCTCTCCAAGTTCAAGATAAAACAGATATCCTGGTCAGCAACTGTAGATGTGTGGTCAGCTTGTCTAGTGCACCCTGAGTTGTCTTACCAAGAAACACCTTCTGCATTATTTTCCTCCCGAGTGAAGACAAACAGGATAAAAAAAAACAAACACTAAGGAAACTAGAGAGGTGTTCATTAAGAAAACTGAAAATTGCTCTTCTAGGAGGTCAGTCTTGCTGCAGCATGGGTTTAGGCACCCTAACTGCTCACTACCCAACTCCTCTGCCACTACTATGCATCTGCCTGGGGCTACTGAAAGGAATACCCCACAAATAAGCAAACCCCAAGTGTCCTGTGAATCCCTGCTGTAAATCCTGCCATTCCTGCTCTTTCTATGTCTGCAGGCACCACTGTGGGTCCCTTTGGTGGAGCTCAGGTGAATTCAGGAAGACAACTCTCTTCTCTGTGTCCATGCTTCCTCTCCCAAGCATTTCAGGGAAAATCCATTACTGCTTCCTGGTGTTAAACAGTTAAACCAGCTGGATTTGAAGGTCTAGGAAATGAGGAGGATGAGATAACTACATTTGTAAGAACATTTGTTTTGAATCCAAATCATTTCCCCAAGTGTATTAATATGAATTACCAGGAGATTGTCTGAGGATTTATATGTGTAGTATTCCAAGAGAAAAGAAAAAAGAGCTGGAGCAGGAATAGTCAGTTTTAAATTAAGATAAATTACTCCAAGTTTCATTTTAAAATATACCCATGTCCATTGTTTATGATCCTGGAGTTCAAAATGCTGAACATGTCTGCTGAGAGGATATATACCTCCTTTGCAAAACTCTGCTCTAGTTATTTGAAAGACAGCCTGATAACATCACAAGAAAAAGAAAAAAGGGCGGGGGTGAGGAGAGAGAAAAGGAAAGAAAGAAAGTGGTAGAGAAAGAGAGGGAGTGAGAATACACAGCATTATTGACAATTGCTAATCTTGGGGGGGTGGTTTCAAAAGTTTTAGGCATCAACTACAAATTAAATTTTGCCAAGATGAACCAGAGTATAGTCCCTCTCCATTTGCATAATCAAATAAAAGGTAAGATTCAGTAGCATGAATACTCGACCTGCCAGTAAACTGTTTGTTTCTTAGAAATAGAGAGAGAAAAAAATTTCTCTAGCAAGTTAGCTCTTTCTCATACAGTTCATATTATACATAGCAGAGACAGAAGATATAAAATTTGCTACAATATATTAGTTTGATAACATTGTAGAGGGTTTCTCATCAAAATACAGAGATGGGGAATTATAGTTCCAAGGCCTAATTTAATAACAAAGTATGCTGTTGTTAAAACGATTTTTTGCCTGCTCTCTATAAGCAATGTGTGCATTGTATGAAGAATATGGGAAGAAAAATGAAAGAATTATGCAGACAAATACTGGTATGTGGCTAGAGCTTAGGAAAACATGTATCTGCCTCTCAGTGTCCTTATTGCCCATAAAAGAACATTTCACACGGTCAACAGCTCAAATTTATGTGGACCCTTAGGGGTAAATTTTCAGTACAGTGAATAGAACTCACATACGCAATCACGTTATTGTTAATGGGAGTTCTGTGGCTACTTCTTCCACTCAGTACTAAACATGGTGCCCCTTGCTGTAGAAAACTAATTATCTACAGACCACTCCAGCTCCCACTCTTGTCCTTGTCCTCCATCAGCAGTCTCAGAGGAGCATTGCAGAGCAGCCCAGAAAACCACTTGTGGCTTCTCCTCGTATCCTGCTGCTGCTGACCACTGGGAGGGCATGTCCCTTCCCCCACCATAAGGACTGCACAATATCTGTGATGCTTTTGCCCTTTCTCAGTTGCTGACTGCAGGTGAGTCTTCCCCAGCTTCTCTCCCTGGCCCAGGAATGTGCCATTGCCTCTGCTGTGGTTTAAGTGCTGGAGACCTTCCAGCAGGTTTAGCATATCTTTGTGCCCCCCTTTTCCCTTGAGTGCAACCAATAAAAGGGAAGGTATTGACACCACTGATTTTGCTGTTTTTTCGTTGAAGACTGTTTCCTGCTCTTACGTGCTTGGTGTCCCTCTTGTGATGTTGGCTGTACTGCATCCAAATAACCATCTTGTCATGACTCCAGCATGATGAACCGAGACTAGTGCAGGAGCATTATGAATTGAAACAATAGTTTGAAAATTGGTAACCAACAAATGCCTGTGAGACTTTGAAAAGAGGATTGATTTTTTTCACTGCAACTAAGCTTTAGGGTGACATCTTAAACTTTTATCAGCAAGTCTAAGGGCTAGAAATTTTATTTACATGTATGTCTTCCCTAATCACCTGGCTATGGGCACTAGGACATGAATAACAATGCCAGGTACTGCAAATGAAATTGTGACTGTCATCAAAACCAGAAGTTGCTGTGCACTAACAAGCCATTTTGCTCTGAACAGCTTCAACAAGAACTTTGTGGCTGTTGCTCACACATCATCTATATTACTACACCTCCGTGCTTGGTTGCAGGTCTGGATGTGCAGCTGCCCACTCTGGCCAGGTACACACCCACCCACAGCCAGCAGGAGCCTGTTGTTCTGTCACACCCTGCCCTGATGTGGAGCTGAGAGGGCTCCAATGCTTGGGTTGCTGATGGGTGTAGTTGAAGCCCACTGGCGCCAGGCTGATGGTTGTGTTTCCAATGGTGAGGTCAGGTGTTCTGTTCTGGTTTCTGAGGTCTGTAAAATGGTGCGTTGATTTCTTTATACTTGGTCACAATACCACATAGCATTTAAAAACAAAAAAGATGCTGTCAACATCCAGTCTTATAATCTTATTATTTATCTGCCAAGAAGTGTGACAAGTCAGCAACGCTGAAGGTATTCCTCCCTCTCAATACTGGTTGAACATCATTTGTGAATGGACTGCATCCGTGGAGAAGATACGTGTACTACATGCAGATCTGAGTACACAGACACTTTTCCCTGTGAAGTAGTGAGAATTCACATAACATCAAGAAAGTCTCACTTGGAGATAAACATATGGCCAAGGACATAACAATATTCCTGGTAATTTTTGTGGGGTAATCCTTATAACCTATACCACAGAGACCTCCTGCTCGATGGAGGAAGAGCTTCATGATCAAGACTCCTGTCTATTTTTTTGCAGCACTGGCTGGAGATAAGGTACCAATTTTATTTGCCACCATTTAATTCCTTTCTTTTTAATTAGATGTGTTATGTACTCAGAATCTTATTTGGGATTGGTCTCACAGCCCATCATATTTCTTAAACTATGATAGGACAATTGACCATTAATTCAAAGCAGTGCTAATAATGGTCGCTGAAGCTACTAGGAGAAACAAATGGGAAGGCTGTTGAAAGGCCTCTCCACTTTTAACCCTCTTGATACAAATTTAGATTGAAGTCAGACAAACAAAGCCTCAATATCTCAATTATATTTTGCTTAATTGTATGATTCCCTTTTGGCCTATATTGTTGGTCAGTCCCCGGCATATGAGATAAAAAAATGAGAGACTGGGAGGGAATGGGGGTGTAAATTATCTAGGAACACATATATCCCTTCCATGCCATGCCTTTCCATAAACCTTCCAAATGGCAGTCAGAGGAAGGAGGCTGCCCAGAGTCACTCCCCGAGCAAGGCCAGGGCACTGAGGAGCCTGTGAGCCGCAAATCTGACCTTGGTGACAAACTGTACCCTCATCTTGGAGAGAGCAGGCTGTGCCAGACGATAACAGAGCTCGTGGGGGCGAGGGGGAGTTGCCTGTCTCACGACACAAGCCCTGAATATTCTGGGATTTTTGTTCTTGGAAGTAATCTCGCCCACCTTCTCCCCTCCCTCCCTCCTTCATTTTCTTCTTCGACATGCAGCCCTGCTCTGGTATACTGCCTGAGTGGGAATTGCCTGCAGGTCCTGATGTAATAGCTGCACCATATGGTCCCCTCACACAGTGGGAAGGTGGAAAAATCCAGAAGGAAAAAACCAACAGCATCCCTGGAAAACTTTATGTAGCAGCTCAGCAGAACTACAGCTGTGGCCACAAACAGAGGAAACAACTGGAATATTACACATGATGCATAGGGCACGGCATCGGCGCACGGCCTCCCCAGAAGGCAGCTGAGCTTTATGTCCCATTTAGCTGAGAAAACTCCCCGCCTGCCATAAAGCTCCATTACAGTACACAAGCAGGTGTGGCAACCCCGGTGTTTTCTGTGGTAGATCACTCAGCTCCTCTTGCCTTCAAAGTACCCTCTGCTGGCTGCCTTTCTCCAGGTGTCTGCAGAGGAACCTAATGAGACTGATTGGGACGTGCTGATCAGCTTTCATTATGAGCCGTTCTCTAGCAGGCCGATTAATCAAAATAATGGTATGTGCTGTGCATGTATTTTATGGCTGTACCCAGTTTTGCTTTCAAAACTAAAATAAGACACCTGTTTTCCCCACCCTGTCTTGCTGAGTAGTCCCTTTAAGAGCATAACCTTGTTATCAAATATATGATATACCATCAGAGATGGGGAGCTTCATATGCACATAAATATCACTCTTCCAGTTTGTGCTTTTTATACTAGCAGAAGAATCTAATGGAAATAAATTCAGTCCATGGGTCAATTACAGGCTTATTTTCATATTTATGGACTTAATACTTCCACACACAAAAAGATTCTAATGATAGCCTAAGGCACAGAGTAATCAAAACAACAGCTATTGAAAGGGAAAGAACCAAAGAAAAGTACCACTTTGAAATTCTACCCCTATCTCCTGATATTGCTATATACACTATGCAAAAAATGCTTTTTCACAAATGAGTATGATTTTTTACCTACTTACCATCAGAGTAATGTTAAAAAGAAACTAAAGTCAAGAGTTGTTACTGGAACAAAAGCCACACTTTTTCAGCCTCCAAATTCAAGAAATTAATGCTTCGATGTGAATAATCAAATTTCCTTCTTCCCTCTTATTCTTCCTTGTCTTTGAGTCAGTTAGCAAAGGAAGCAGGATACTGTGCTACCTTCACAGATGGACAGGGGATGTCCACATGCTCTGCAGTGACTGAAGGGTCCTGGAGGCACTGGGCTCCTCTGTGAGAGATGGCAGGTGTCCATTCCTCATGGAGTGCCTGCGTGTCTTTGGAGCCTTCACCGATGCCTTGGGGAAAGGGGAGAGGGAAAGAACAGCTTAAGTTTACTCTGTAGAGCTGTTGGGATATGTAGCAGAAAGGTATGGAGTTTAGAGGGGCTAAAAGAGCTCCTGCCCTGCCCTGTGAAGGGGCTCCTTCCTATCTGATGATGGCCATGGAGGGCAGGAGGGCAGCCCCTTCCAAGATAATTCAGAAATTTCCTCTTGGTATCTGTCGGGCATATGAGTAATTGTTATCCCGGCTTTTTTTTTTTTTTTTTCCCATGTATATTTTATGTACCAAGCAAGGATCTGAGGGGAAATAAGAGAACATGTTTAAGCTTTCAATGCCAACTGAAGCAAGATAGACTGCACAAGCTATCACTGTGCACTTCATGCATTGCAACTTCATCGTGTTGTTTCTTGAGTTAGCTATTTATTAAGAGTCACTGGATTGGAGCATCTTGCATGTGATTATCTGTAAATGATATGTAGTTACTCAAAACCTTTTGTGAAGTCACAGCAATCTCTATTGACAGTACATCTATTAATTTGGAGCAATATTTTCCAGCCATCAAGAGGATTTTTATGGATCTGAATTCAATGCAAAGGGCCCTAAACCTCAAACCTTAGTTCTCTGGAAATCTGACATGAGAAATAGCAGCAGAAAATGAAATATTTTCCTCATTTGCTGATTATTTCCATGGCCCCTGAATGCCTATGAATAAACTGTGCCACACCACCTGACACAAGAAAAATAGCCATACAGGAAGCTTAATATTTGCTGTAACCTCAGTTTCCTGGAGCTGGAGCGCTCCCTTAAATAATTTACTGCTCCAAATGTGAGATAAGACTATCTCCAGTTCTGGCTTTGTTGTGTGTCCTGGGTTATTCTAAACCACTTTCTGCAAGGGACATCCATCATTGCAGAACCAGCTTTACCTTCATCCCACGTAGACATCTGAGAGACAGCGACTGGAAAGAATGCCAGAACTGGAGATAGTCTGATGTCATTTTAATGACTGTAAATTATTGAAAGAAGAATACCACAGAGTCCCAGTCATTTGGAAGTGTTTGCTAAAATGTCTAAGAGGTCTTGAGTGACGGTTTCTACTACACAGATGCAATGCAAATAATGTTAATGACTTTCAGTTGGGAGGGGAGAAGTACTTGGGACAGAGCAAAATTTCCAACTCTATACTTCAGGACTGTCAATGATAAAAGGAACAACTCTACTCAGGAATGACTCCATCAGTTCCTTCTACATTCCAATAGCATTCATAAGATAAGAAGAATACCACAGAGTCCCAGTCATTTGGAAGTGTTTGCTAAAATGTCTAAGAGGTCTTGAGTGACGGTTTCTACTACACAGATGCAATGCAAATAATGTTAATGACTTTCAGTTGGGAGGGGAGAAGTACTTGGGACAGAGCAAAATTTCCAACTCTATACTTCAGGACTGTCAATGATAAAAGGAACAACTCTACTCAGGAATGACTCCATCAGTTCCTTCTACATTCCAATAGCATTCATAAGATAAATGGCATTAAAAACAAAAAAAAACACCCAGCTTTATTTAAACACAGGTAATCAAAGACCCCAACTTTTACCCACTCCACTCAACATACTAACTGCAGTGGACATCACTAGTATCTAGCATCAGATTTGCTGGGGTCCAGCAGGCAGACAAGTTCCAGAAGCTGCCAAAACTGTTTTGTTACAACTAGAATTAAAACAAGAAGGGAAGAAATATGAGGATAGCAGGAACTGTTGTGATAGATTTGGATAGGAAACTGCCCTGGCAGCTGTGACCCTAGACTAAGTTTGGTGGTGGGCTGTGGGGCTCTTCCTAACCCAGAGGATAAGAAGGTAGAGGATCACCACAAAGAGCAGCAAGCTGCCTCTTGCCTCAGGAAGTGAAATGGCTTGGACTGTGATCTTTTCAACTGCCTTCTCCAAAAGGAAATTTTAAAGACAGTGCAGTAACTGAAAAGACACTTGCAATGTCAAGAAGTGCCTTCTACGCAGTATTACAAACTCTCACCACCGATTACAGCATGTGTCTTCTTTGCCACACAGGCATTATCTCATCTTCTTAAAAGACGGGTAGATTCAGTCACAGAGAGGTCACATCCAAAGTCACATACAGAGCTGGGAATTAGAACCCATCAAGTTGCTCTATGGCAATGTAAGACATGGTATCTGTTGACTTCACAGTGGGAAGCTCAGCATAAAAAAAAAAAAAAATTACCTGCTGTCATTTGAGGCATTTTCTACTTCCACACATCTGCTCAGGGCACTATACATTGGCTCCAGGTCCCCAAACCATGGGAAACAGCAGGCTTCCTGCATGGCTGCTTTGGTTGTGTTCCTCATTTCAGGCCATTGTTCCAGACTGTATCTTTTGTTTGGGCCTTGGCAGGCAGAAAGACAGAGAATGCTAATGAATGTCTTTGCTGCAAGCACAATATGAGAGGCATCTCATTTTCATTGTCTTTCCTGTAAGTCTTGAGTTTTAAACTCAAGCTATGCAATCAGAATTAAATTCCCCGTAAAATGATGGGCTCTCCCCTTTGTGCAGGTGGTTGAAAGACACTGGATAAGCCACATCTTAGGCAAACTCACATAGCCTTAAATGTTAGAGAGCAGTACAGACATGCATTTTATTGTTACAGAATGGAAACTCTTGGATATTTATCAGTAAAAATAGGAAATTCTTCTAAAATTTAGACCTCAAGTTCTGTCCATACACAAAGGAGATTTGATGGAGTTGATTGCGTAGCTCCAAAATCATCATAGCAACACCTCCGGCTTCTGTTTGTTTCACCTAAATTTTCACCTCAAGAATCATGGGCGATTTCCCAACTTCTGGAAAGGTTCCTAGTTGTGGTGGTCAGCAGCACCCTCAGAACCCTGCTCATCCCTAATCTGCAAAGGTAGAGAGTGTCTTGTATGTATATGTATGCATCTATTTCATCTGTCATTTCACAGAAATAAGCTTATCCTGGATTGATCATGCTTGTCTAGTGTAAGCAGAACTCCTACTTTTCAGGAAATGATACCAGGAGTTTGATGCCTCATTAAATCATCTCCCCCAAATTTCTGGCCCTCTGCTGGCTGAGATTTTCCGAAAGTGTGCAAAGAATGGTTTTGACTTTCAGCAAGCAGTGTCGAGCATCCACAGCCACCACCGCCTCCCAGGGAGCTCCTGCCTGTTTGACAGTTTTGAAAATCATTAAGTCATTAAGCTACTATTTAAATAAGGAGCAAGAACCTAATTTTAGATACCTGTATCTGAAATTTCTATTTGCTCATTGCCATCACTTCAAAACTCCTCATACTAGGGACAGAACAGGACTTCCTGAACCCTGACCTCATACATCAGCTCCTACAGTTTTGGCCATCTCCTTTTGGTTCCTATCCTTTGGGGAGTAATCTGTGCCCATTTCTTTCCTGAGCTTTAAAAATTAGATAAACATCTTGGTGATTTACATTTATGAGTAGATAGTCTGTATGGGTGTACACATATGCTTGCATGTATGCATGTCTAGATCGAAATACTTCAAAAAGCTTTACTGCATCTTAATACATATTGTATATAATCAGTGGAAGTTTTCACTCTGTTCACAGAAAGGTGTGTGTGTGTCTGTGTGTGTGTGTGTATGTATGAGAGAAAGAAAGAGCAAGAGAGACAGACGGAGAGAGGGAGAGAGAGTGCACCAGGAATTATCTATGCATAAAGAAATTAAAAGAGAATATTTTTCCAGAGCAATTGAAGCCCATCTCCTGAACAATGACGACAGCTCCTCATTTTCGACAACAATAGAGGGCACGTAGGAGTCAGCTCATTAGAATATCTGTGGCTCTTTTCTGTTCTCTCTGCATTAAGCCCCCATAATGTCAGTTGTCACTTATTAATGACAATTAACTAGTAATCAGCAGTGAGACTCTTCGAGGTGGTCCTTGCCTGACAGGTGAAGAAAGAGAACATTGCGTAGTGCCATGCAGTGACATGGAACCTTCAAAGGGAGCACGGCATTTCCATAAATTATTTCAGGAAGAAATTTTCTTTTAGACATTCTCTTTAAAGCATTAGGATCTTTAACCCTAGAAGGACTATACGGTTGCAGCTGTCCTCCCTTCCCCCCTCCCCTTATCGCTAGTATTGGATAAAATTGGAAGGCAGCCTGATCTGTCATGTAACCCAATTCCCATCTGGGGCTGGAATAGCTATCAACCCACTCTGCTGAAACTATAAATACCTTCCCTTGATACTCAACCTTAAGTGCTCACTTAAAATGATGCCCAGATATCAATAGTGAAGTTGCCAACTGCGAGCAGCTAGGTGGATGGCCAGTAGAGACTGCAGCACATCTATTATAAAGTCTTTAAAAATTAAATGACCCACAAGCACTCGATTTATGTACACGCACAGCCTATGAAATTGCACCATCTTCTCCCCCGTTTCCGATGGCTTTTACACTCCCTTCTTATGCCTTGTCTTAAATGAGGAGGCAGCTACTGTTAGTGTGTGTTTTTACAGAAGCCAGCATACTCAGGCCCTTGGACTCTGATTGCCATTACAACACAAATTTGATGTGGTTATTGCTCTTAGAAACACTGAAGTGGGAAAAAAAAACAACCAGCAGCAACAAAACAAACATTAAATTTTCCCCATGCAAAGCTTTCCTCTGAGCTCCTCTCCCCATCGTATGCAGTAGCAAGAGCCCTCATCATCATACTTCACTCAAACACTTCGCTCAGGCTTCCGTCCCTATCTCACCTCCTTCTCCCTGACCCTCCAGCGTTTGAACAGACAATCCTGTGAAGTCTTTACATTAAATATTTCAGCTGTCCACTACAAAACCCTGAGACAAATTCAGCCTCATTCCATGTTTTTTGCAGGTCAGAGAGGTTCCCAAACATCACTCAGGCATGCTTATATCTCCCAGCACAGAGCTCCTTTGAGCTTTACCTTGCTAGGTCTCCTTTTGTCTCCTAACAGACAAATAGGCCTTCCAGCCTTTCCCTTTTCACCCCTCTCAGTCCTAGCTTTGAAAAACTCTGACATCTGCTCTTGCTAATAGCAATTATTCTTCTATTATTTCTTTTCTCCACCTTGTCCTTCTTCTCACAGTGGATGTCCAAGCTCCAATTCTTTTTTTGTGCTACTTTTACCCATCTGATGACTGCTGATCATTAGACTCCATTCTTAGTCCTTCCTAAGTCCTATTTCTTCTCTGCATTTTTCCAGGCTCCTAGTTGTCAAAGCACATTTAAAAATGTGAAATGTGACGCTGACCAACCCCCAAAACTTGGGCAGAGGACATCCCCCTGCAATGTTAAGTCTAGACCTGCAGTCTTTTTTAGAGCAAAGCTATTTAATTTTTGACATTATCCCGCCAAAGAAAAAAGGTGACAATAAATACCAGAGAGTTAATGGTAAATGCTACAAACTTTAGTAAGGTAGCACTTTAGTGACAGCCAACAACACAACAGTCCCTTGAACATAAAGACACACAGTGCCTTACAGTGCCTCCCTGAATCACACTTTATCATTGAGCTACACACTCAGATGCTACTATGTGTAATTATTAATACAGCATGCCCACTGCAAACATGCTGAGTGCATTTGACCTTGGACTGTGAAGTAATATACCAGTTGTGGGCAGTGTCTGAGCCTTCAAGTGTTTTTTAGAGACAGCATTTTCACATTAATAAACTTAAAGTTTGTTTATGGGCAGAATTTTCCTGTTAAACCATTACAGTTACACTGGTAGCATTACACAGCTTCTCTGCCACAGCAGCCCTGTGCAGATTTTCTTACCAGAGAATAGAAGTGGCTTTTTCCAGTTTGGCTTAAATTGCTTCCAAAGTACTTTGGTCTAAATTGAGAAAAAAATCTCCAGAATGAGAATGCCTCAGGAGTGACTTTTACCAGTCACTTACCAACGAGAAAAGTCATTAATGAATCTGACATCCTACCTACAATGTGTCTAGTTTCACCTGGAACATGAGATGAACAGAAGTGACCTACTATCCAACTTTTTCACCTTTGTAAGTACTAAGAAATTAGATCTCAAAGACCCTGAAGCCAAAGGGTAGCATTTTCAAAAACCACTTCTTGTATTGCCATACACAGTGGGTCAAGTTAGAGTGGCGAGGCCTATGAATGAAGCATCATTTCTGAAAACATAAAACTTTGTAATGCTTCATCAAGATCAAAATCCCCTGCTATCCTGTTCCTGTCCCTCCCAGCCCATCCTCCAACTCCTTGCAGAGCACTAGTGACTTGCAGTGCCACTCTGCCAGTTTCCTTGCTACGCTGGAGGCTGGGTGGAGAGTGCGGAGAAGATGACGTTCTTGACACTGAACCTGTAGCAGTGCTTCCATGACAACAAATAAGATGTTACACGTTGGAACTGTGCAGTGATAAACTAAGCCTAACCAGACTTGAAGAAGGCAGTTAGCTTTGGCAGAACACTGCTCCTCAGAAATGCTCAGGTTAAACAACAACTTCTTTGCATGTCTCAATGCGCTGTGCAGTTCCTGGGGGAAAGAGGAAAAAATGGCAGAACTATTGTTTCCTGGCTGGGTTTCACTGCCAGAGACCATCTTCAGGAGTTTATAGCAATGGTCTCCGCTAGCTGCAGAGTGGGACAAATTGTATCTGGTCCAATCTGTCCGTCTGTCTGTATCTGAGGATAGTGCCCATTGCCAAGATAAAGAAACATATCCTGCCATTCAAAAGTACAAAATCTAAGTAATTCACCAGGACTGATATTTGGTCTCATCACTGCTCAGTCTTGAGTATCCAAACCTCACTGAAAGGGAAGTCAAGGGTTGAATGGATTCTGACCATGGTGATACACAGTATGATATAATGAAACTGAAATACCAGCTGGCAGGTTAATACGTTTTGCCAAACTGATTTAGCACCTACCAGTCCACTAGTGAACTTATTTGAAAGAAACTGCTTGCTCTTAGCTATTGAATCTTCCATCCCAGATCAAATTGCATGGAACTCAAGTACTTCTTGTGATAATAAGCCTTCTGGGGAGTAAGGAACTGTGCCCGAGAGCATGCTCTAGTGGCTACATCTCTAGCTGCTGGTCATGAGCTTTGGGTACTATTTCTGACTGCGTGACTTGTAGCATGCTACTTCCTGGATTCCACCATCATGAGTGTCATTTTTGGGTAGGAAATACAGGTGCCATTGCAGTTTAGTGGCTCATGACGAGCTCTAATACAAAATTCAGTTTGTACACACTCTTCAAGAGATGGCTTTGGACAAGTTGTCATGTGTACCCAGAGAGGTGACTTCCACTTGCATGACCCTGAAGGTTGTCTGGTATTTGCCTAATGTGTCCCACCAGCCTCTAAGATTTAATAATGTAGGCTGTTCTGAGCAAACAGATCAGCTCTGGACTCCTAGAAGAGCAGATGGGTTGCAGGCAACCAGACTCCAACCTTCCCTCCTCAAGTGACCATGTGTCATTTAACCACAGGTGTCTTACATCTGACAAGCCTGGTCAGGAACCTGTCAGGCTTTAACCTGCAACTTCAGACAATCCTGACATAACCACTCTGGACTGAAATACAGTATGTTCTCACCATATTAAATTGGTTCAGATTTATGCTGTAGTGATGTAGTAGACATTTTGCATGAAACTATTTAGTCAGAGAAATGCTTCTTTAAAAAATACTGATAATTTTAACAATTAATTTTCCCTGAATGTTTTACACTAAGAAGTTTAGCCAGTAGTAAAAACCATTCAAATCCTGACAATCTGGGTATAACTAATAAAATTTAAAATTTTTATTTTTCACAGGGAGAGATAAAAAACCCAGGTAACAACTACAATAGCTAGGATAAATCTTACTTGATGTATTTTGACCATGCTGACCCTGATTCAGCAGGCCACTGGACAGCACTGTAGATGTGTTTAAAAATAAGGGATCTTCACAACAGAGTAACTTGAGCTTCTTATTCCCAGTGGGATGGTCTAGCTTTTATAATCATTGCATATTCTAATATTGGTTGTCTGAAAATAACTAGGTCCACTAGCTATGTATCAGTGTTCACAGTCCTGACTAGTTTGGGTGCTAAAATATTCTAAAATCAGTTTTGCTATGTCACCAGTCAAAAAACAGAGCTAATGAAGATGTGGGATGAAGAAGCACATTTTATAAATTATAATAACCTCAGGTACTCTGCATCATCTTAGACTTGTAAAATGTTCTCCATTTTTATATTATATCCAGTTTTGGATATTGATATTTTCACTTAGCTATGATATCACCTTCTACTCAGGATAGCATCTTTCATCCCAAAATGTGATCTCTCCACCTACCTGTAGGATGAAGCTGAGTGATGAAGAGAAACCAGACAAAGCCACATGAAACATTATGAGAAGAAACTCAATCAGAAGAGCGGCGAAAACAAAAATTAGTAAGAATCATATTATAGAGATTAGTATCTGGCCAGTGAATTTGGGTTAGCATTCTGTTCTCATTCATGGACAGAAAGGACCCTGTTTTTAAATTTCAGTGAACAGATGGTGAAATCCCACTTCCTGCTACTTTCATGCTGGGAGAGTAACTCAATACTGCATCAGCCAGGAGACCAACACCTACAGAGCTGCAAGAACACTCTGCATGGAAACTGGCCTCTCCTTAGAGGTCTCCTAACCAGGACCCCTGCCACATTATTTAAAGAATATCACACAATCAAATCTGAGATGGCTTTGGAAAATGCAAGCAAAAGCTGATGCACTGTGCCTAACACAAGATAATATGAAGATGTGATGCCTTTATGCTTAATTTCAATTGCATTTTAGTGGCTTCCATGAAAAGGACAGACTATATTTGGCATCATTATTACTAGTGTACTCATCCAGAGAAAGCTGCAACAAAGTTATGTTGCAGAAGACATTAAAGCTGAACCATAAAATGCTATTTAAAAAAAAAAAAAAATAATAAAAAAGTAGTTTCATTCAGGACTGATGTTATCAGTACACAGATCTCCCAAATTTTCAGTGTTTTGTGTCAGCTTTGAAACAGCAACATAGAAAAATGCACTGAAGCAGAAATCAAACCTGTGAAAATAAGCAAACCAAGATCTGAGAACAAATACAAGCTAAGGTGTGAACACCAGCAATGTAATGCTGAAGAAAATGAGCTTTATACATCTCTGAGAAGAATCAGACACATTGAATTTTTCATACATCACAAAATAGGTATACAGGCTTCCAGAGGCTATGATGGAGTATAGAGATCTTAGGTTTCTTTTCTTCAAGATCATTCCTGAAAGACTAGTGGTCTCTTCCATTCAATAGCTTTAGAAGCTGCTAGTAAATAGCACAAACTTACTTTTGTTGCAACCTCATTGAAATAAAGAATAAATAAACTTGGGAAAATATTCTGGGAAAAAGAATAACTCTGTTTTGAAGTGTGCAATTTCTTTTTTAAAAAGGATTTTTTTCTGGAATACAAAGTTCAAACAAAAGTGGCAAAAATCCTGATAACAAAGATCTTATTGTCACTGTACATCATTTTCCTAAGCAGGTGAACCATCAGAGCCCTCTAATTTTCATCTACTCCATATTTCATTCATAGAAAGTGTTACATCAGCATAGTCACCAGGTAAAGCCACTGGTTTATTCTAAATGGACTTTCTTCAGACAGTGGCATAGATGATGAGTGATTGTCCAATTCTGAAGCTATCAGAACTGAAAGGATTTAGCAATGTCATAAACACCTCTCGAGGGAGTCACCTGGTGTTGAGAACTCACTTTACATGCCGTGTTTCAAAATCAGTTTTAATGGATTTACATTAGATTCAAACCCACTTTAGAGCTATTATTTCCCCCTTTCAACCTTTTCACACAGTACTGCAATGAACCACAGCATATTTTATAATCACATGTTTGCAGGCCTGTGGGAAAGTAAACAAAACTTCAAAGGGTTATTATTTAAGGACTCTGTATTATGGCCATAGGCCTGGCTGTTTTTCTTCCTCACCACCCCTTGGGCCCAAAGCACATAATCATCCAGTAATTGAACTGAAATGTCTAAATGGCTAGATCCCCTGAAGGACACAGGTAGTTAGCAGTGAAGAAAGGAAGGGACATTTTAAAAAACCCTCATGGCACTTTCCTGCAGTACTTAGAAATACCATGTAAATGTAACTGACCTGGACCTGATAGGCTTTTACAGAGAACAGAACAGTGCATGGATATTTCTGGAGTTGTAGCTAAAGTAAAGATAAAAAGTAAATGATAAAATGTTGTATTTGGAAGCAAGGATCTTACATTTAAATTACTTTCAGAAGAACTGAGAAGAAGAAAGAGAAATATACATATGTACACAGAAGTATATAAAACACAATAGTATCACTAATACCATGTGAAAGCAAACCCCTCTAGGTCCTCATACTTAATAGCCCATCCAAAAAGTGTAATGGATAGCAGATCCCAGGCTTTCATACACTGTAGCTGTCAAAGCACTCAGGAGATAGAGAAGTGAAGGCTCTGACAGCTCTCTTTTACATTCTAAATGACATCTGCATTCAACAGAACAGAAATAAAGATTAAGGGAAACACCTGATATGATAGCACTCAGCTTACCTCAAAATGCAATATTTAAAAACTACAGAGAAACATAGGTCTGCCTCCTTGTACTGTAAGTAAAAACTGGTGTCAAAGCCTCTGAGGTCTTCACCGCTGCCAGAAAGGCAGCACGGCAGCATCCAACAGACTGCAGGGGCAGGAGCCACAGCCTCTGACTATGGAACTGTTGAAATCAAAAGGTGCTTCACCAGAGAAGGGAGGGAGGAGACGGCCTGTGAACGCACACAGAAAACGGCTACAGGCACAGCCGCGCAGCATAAGGAAATTAACTTGGCCAAAACCTTTGCGGCCTCTCTCGTAGCCCAGCGAGGAGCAGAATGCCCCTCACTGCTCTGGCTCGGTACCTTTTGCAGTGAGCACCTGCTGCAGGTCTCTTCTAAGAGGTTACCAGCAGTACGGCTTCGAGCGAGACACGTCAGCACACGGATCACGAGAGATGATTTCAAATAGATTTTTGCGGGTTGATTCTATAAACGATGCCTCTTATAGCTGGAGTAACACCTCAAAGGCAATATAATGACGACATGACAATGTATGTAAATCAAGAACTGCATGTGGGTTTATTTTACACTTGAGAAAACAGTGGATTTAATTGTGTGAACCAAAATGTACTGTACAATATTAATGATAAAACATCAAAATGTATAATTCATAGTGCATTGCTTGCTTTATTTTTATTTATTTATTTTTTTTGTCAGATAGTTCCTTTAAGTACATGCATCTGGAAAGATGCAGGTGCCAGTAAAATTCCTCTATTTATATCAAGCTGCAGGAACTAAATTTTATTCAAAAAGTGTGGTTTTACATTATATACACAGAAATCGAATATAAAATGACAATATAAAAAGTTAAAAGAGAAAGCATACAGCCAGAAGGTACAAAGAAAGTTGAACAGTTTAAAATGGTACGATATGTAACATGTATTTTTTTTAAGCTGATGCTGGCAATTTACAAGGAACAGAATCCAACATTTGCCCCATTTTTTTTTTGTTTTCATTTACCAATGCAGCACACTATAGAAAGGTCAGCTTGTACCAAAGCTTAACATTTGTAAATAACTATAAACTGCAGTATTTTACAGAACAAAAAAATAAAGGAAAGAAAAGAGCATTTTTACATTTGTTTTAAATAACAGCTTGCATACTTTTTTTTTTTTTCTTTTGCCAAAAAGTGGCAATTCTCAGCATCCAGAGGGTTTGGGCATAGTGGCAACTTGGTTTGCTTTTTTTTAATTATTATTTAACTTATACAGTTGTGGCTTCCTAACCCCTTGAGTACTACACAGCTCTCCTTCTTCCACGGACTGCATGCACAATATCTTCACAAACCAGTTCTGCATTAAAAAAAAAAAAAAGGAAGCTCATTCATTAAAAAAAAAAGTCCTGCTTCCGACACAGCTTTTATTTGAATGAAATGCCTTTAAGCCTTTTGTTTTGTTTTGTTTTGTTTTTCCTTATTTACTTATTTAGTCACTGGGAAAGGCACAGAAATTCTATTACAGTTCTCAGAGGGTTAAAACTTGACACTACCAGGTTCTGTGACCTTTATTGTCATGGCAACTTTGTAATTTTAGGATGTCTCTTTATCATTGTTCTTTGTGTCTTTCTTTACGGCTAAATTAATGTCTCTCAATAGTGTCTCCCACTATATTCTACAAAAGATAGCTTAACATCAAGGACAGATGTTGAAAATAAAGGTCAGACTGACTCACAAAAAATAAAAACAGAAACCAAAAAATAACCATGCACAGATCAGACAAAGAGCATATAAATATAACTACAAAATAAGTGTAAGAAAAACCAAGGTCCAGATAGGCAGTTCAGCAACAAAAGTAAGACTGATTTCAGAGGCTCAGGTCAGGCCTAGTGCAGTACTATGAAGAAGTTTAGTGCAATGTTCCTGTGGTCACTTGCATACCTGGCTGCTTACCTGGACGCTATTGTTTTTCTAACTCAGTTACATAGATCAGATGGTCCTCTGGGGACTTGCCATGTGTTTTACTAAGGTGCAGTTTGACTGCATGCTTGCTTGCAAAAGTTCGGTTACAGAGCTTACATTGGAATGTGGAGCCTAAGTCCTCCTCGGCAATTCCAAGTGAGCCCAAAGTCTTGTTTGTGAGGACTTTTGAAACATTCTGCTGTTCTTGAATCTGATTAAGTGGCAACTTTGACAGATCCTTCAAACTAAACCCTAGGTGTGTCTCTAAGTGACTTATGTATGTAGAAGCAGTCCTGAACTGAGAGGCACAATCATTGCAAAAGAAAACAGGATGTCCTGTGTCCAAGTTCTTTAAAAATTTAGTTCCACCTGTCCTCCTTAACTGATACTTCACATTGGCCAGCCAGTGGCTAATTGTGGTCATGGAAAGACCAGTAAACTTAGAGATGTGTACCCGCTCTTGTGGACCTAGGTCCGACATAATGTATTTGCCTTCTGGGGTCTCCCTCAAGCTGGAAGCAAACTGGGCTTGAAGGATCAGAAGATGCTGAGGGTTCCAGTTGGACTGCCTGCCCTTCCTCTTGTGTACTGGTGACAGTTCGTCCAGAGCTTCCTCAAAACTGCTCCCATCAGCGTCAGACTTCTCTGACACTGTGGAGGGAGTTGAAGACTTGGGTGTCAAACGCCCCGTGAGGTTCTTCACCATATCGGAAATATCCAGCAGGGCACTCTCCCTCAGCGGGGACGAGGCAGAGTCAGCCACACTGGAAACAAGAGGCTTGTTTTTGGACTTAGTTAAATCAATAGGTTGATCGCTGTTCTCATAGTAATACCGGTCAATAGCATCAGCCTGCTTGACTGGAGTGGTTGGGTAAATGGGTTTGTCCAACATGCTGTTACTAATTTTGTACAGCATGGCCAAAGGGTCCAGAGAGGGGCTTACCGGCTTAGAAATTTTGCCTAAGTGGGTATTCATAATGGACTGTAAAGCGCTCAATGGATTAATGAAGGATGGTTCAGGTGAATGATCTGTGATAATTCCCAAATTGTTACAGCCATTTGCAACCTTTGTTTTAAGTGGCTCTGTACCATTTGGCGTATGTGCTTCTGCTGGACTGTCCTTTTTGACCTTCTGAACTTCAGACTCAGAGCTCTTCTTTGGCTGCTGTTTGTTATTTATTTCTTCTGTTTTTGGGAAGTCCTTGTTTTCTTTAGCAGCAGGTGACATGGGTTTAACTGGAGAACTCTTCTCCTTCTCCAAAGGCTTCTCTTCCTTCTTCACGTTGATTTTACCTGTAACTTTCTCCACTAGTTCCTCCATAGCAGACACATTGCTCTTGTGAGGCGGGGGTGTGAGATTGCCTGGGGAATGGATGAGTGCGTTGTGTTCTGACGACAGTGATTTCACACTGCTCGCGTAGGACGGCTGCATTTGAACACTCTGCACCGCGGGCTGAAGGGGCTTGACTGTTCCTGGGAGCTGGTAAGCTGCATGAATACTGGGGTATCCTCCCCAGGAAGGGGCTCCGTTCTGGGCTTTGCTGATGGCTGTTGTCACTGTATTCTCCAGGGATTTCAATATGTCTATTCCTCCTTTAGGACTATCATCTAGGTCCTCCTCTCTGAGGTATTGATACAAAGTTGTTGGCTCAAATTTCTCTGTAGAGTCCTCACTCTCTTCTTTAATCTTTTTCTCTGCTTCAGTGGCCACCAGCTTTTCCTTCTCTAGGTCTTTCTTTTCCTCCGAGTTTGTGGAGCCCGCTGGAGAATCGGGCTGCTTTTTAATGTTGGAGGCTGGGAGCCTTGTATGAGTGGTGGGTGGAAGAGGTATAGATTGTATTTTCTCCTCCACCACTGGGTCCAACACTAGCTGTTTGCCTTTTTTGGAAGCAGAATTGGTCACCTTCAAGAAATGACCGGTGACCATCATGTGAGCAGTGAGCTGCTGCAAAGTATCGTGGGAACTGCCGCATTCCATGCATTTCAGTATTTGGGCTTTGCGTGCCTCAAACTGCCAAGTGTAGCTAGCACCATTTTGATAGCCATAGCGGTTGTTCGGAGTCACGTAGGGGTTGGCAGTTTTCTGATCCTTTGCAGACTCACCCAGTGAAGCTTCTGCCGTGATCCCTGTTGGTTCAGGTGAACAAGGCGAAGCCAAGTCCTGAAGTGCTCGCTTTTTGGTAGAAGGGACCAATTTGGTGATGGCTGGTACTGGCTCCTTCAGAGGCACTTTCTGGTAATGCTTTGTTTTTATCATATGGACACTGAGGTCTTGCAAAGACTCAAAGGAATGCCCACAGTACATGCACTTCAGCACTTTCTGGGCATCCTCTTTGCCTTCCATTTCCATAAGCGATCGTTTCCTAGGCTTTGACCACCGCTTGGTCTTATCAGCTTCTTTATCTCTGTTGTCATCACGGTAATGTCCAGTTTCATTCATGTGCACAGTGAGCTCCACCAGCGTGTCGTAGGCTGCGCTGCAGTCTTTGCACCGGAACTTGCTGGCACCAGTGAACACAGAGCCATAGAGTTTATTGTTTTGCCGGTAAAGCTGTACTGTGCTGAAGAGACTCGGCTCTGGGAGAAGTCCATACGATGAGGTCTGCTGCAGAGTTTTAGCTAACGCAGCTTGGTGCCAGTCGTAACCCGAGCCACCACTGTTACTGTTACTGTTACTGTTACTAGTACTACTGGTGGTTGTACTGGTACTAGTGTTGGTACTGGTAGTACAAGCACTCTGGGAATTGGCATTGGCGTCAGTACTGCTCATATTTTCATTCTGGCTGATTCCGTTGTTGCTGGTGGTTGGATTGGATTTCTTTAAGTCCAAAGCTAAACTGGACCAGCAAGTCTCTGAAAGCAAATTTGCATACACAGCTTTTATTTGTGCCAAGCTGTCCTGTGGATAGGAAACATTGTCTGTGCACTGAGGATCCTCTTTCTCTTCTTTAGAGGAAGTGCTTTTGAAATGGGCCAGCTGATCGCTGTTTTCACTAAACGGCGAACCATAGCCTGCATCCTGATTAGTTGCAGTGCTGACTGGGGAGTTCTGGTAGCTTTGAGCCTCTTTGATCTCCGCTTCTTCATTGCACAAATACTCATTCTCCTGGATGTCCAGAGACAGCCCATCATCTTCCACGCTGTCTTCATCTATTTCTGCTGCTTTCAATTCTTCCTCAGGAACATATGCTAAAATACAGGAGGGGAGATGGGGGGAAACAAGACAATGTTACTGAACACGCACACTTTACATGGCTCTCCTGCACTAAAAACAGTAACCAGGAAGACAAATTTTGAAGATACTTCCAAAACCCAAACTCACCATCACTCACACACTCCTCCTATAAATCCACATACTGTGTCATGGTTACAGTTTGATATCAGTGATACTGAAGAATAAACTTTGACTTCAGCAGTAAAATATGTGCCAGGATGACAGTAAATACCATAATATCAAAACTAAAATAAAAAAAAGAGCCTACTAAACTAGTTTTTATCAACTTAAAAAATGGCCTGGTACTGAGCTATTTTTACTGCACTACATATGTATGTGTAACACGTTGCAGCTGACCTGCATCCCTCAGACCATGACACTCAGAATCACTGACTTGACCAACTCTATCTTGTCAGTTCTGTCTTTTCTTGCAAACTGGCTTTAGCTACAGCTTCAGGGGCCATTTCTGTGTCACTGATACCTGACTCTAATGAAGCCATACAGGGCAAGAGTGTCAGGTCAGCTGTTCCCAGGGTCTCCTGGTGTCTGGCTGTACTGCATCCATCTGAGAGCAGAACAGCTTTCATTTTTGAAAGGTGAAAAGAGAAGCAAGACTGATTGCTTTCTGAAATGGTTAGGATGGAGTTTACCTCCTGTTATGATCTGATGTAGGTCCTGCATTTACCATTTTGAAAAAGAAAACCAGTCAGAAACTAAAAGTAAATGCTAGAGATTAATTTCTTAAAGCAAAAAACAAAAACCTTGAAATCTCCTCTGCAGCTTAATTATTGGCTTATGGAAAATATAAAACTTTGCTATTGCATTGCTATCTGTGAAACTATATGATCTCACCAAACTATGTGTTTATCTATATCAAACTATTTGTTAAACTAGCAAATGTGATATTCATGAGCAGATGGCCATTACATCAAAACACATTTACTCCAAGGGCTCAATTCACAGAAGTGACTTACACGTACCTAAGTGATAAATGTACACTTTCATTGCAAAGCAGAAAACATAGTTGTACACATTTCCCTCCAGTTTTGTAAAAGAAGCTTAAAAAAAATCACAGTACTAATGGATTGTAGATCATTTATAAGAACGTCAAGGCAGAAAATATGGATTATGAACAATTTTCAGTAACTGAATAAAAAAGTGTCTCTTTGTCAGGTGAACTCTGCAGAGAGTGATGCTGAAATGTGTCCTGTGTCCTTTCATGGTACAATACTGAAAGAAAGCCAGAAAAGAGGCACTTCTGCTCCTATGTGGTACGAAAAAAAATACATATTATCATGTTAACAAAGCTGAGGTCTTCTTAAACTGGAGGGAGCATAAGCACAAGTCGAGCTTCTTTTTGTACACAGTTGCCAACATATTCTGAAATGTCTTTTCTGAAAAATAAAAAGAATCTCCTTTCACTGTAATATGACTACTCTTTGAAACATGTTACGGTCAGTGCTGCATTTTGTATTCACCTTTGCAATTCAGTCTTAATGCAGCCCCTAACTGCTTCAGCCTGATCTTTTAAGATGAAGTAGGAAAATACTCCATCTAGTCCTGGGGTTGTACTGAACCTTAAGATGTCCGTTGTATTTCCACCTGTCCCCTAAATGTCGATTTTTTCAGACAATAATTTGACCTTTTAGTTTTTAAAAACGTTCTAATCAGGGCTCAAACAGATAAATCAGCCTCAAGTGTTTTCTAATACATTTAAAAGGACAGGTGAGTACCAAGCACAATAAATAAAATTCAGAAATAATCCTGGAGTCAAAGGCCAGAAAGATGCCAGAAAAGCATTGTAAAACCAGTTGAAAATATTCTCCAACAGGCTTTTTGCCCATAAAATGAAGATAGAATGCAGAAGGCAGTCATCTTCCCTGTCTTCAGCAATGCTGCTGTTGGAACACTCTGCAGATATTTGAGCACGGTAGGACCACCGCAGTTCTGAACTCAAGGTACACATGCAGAATTCACTCCCACAGCTGCAGTCTAGAATCTCTTAACTCTCTCATTCAACACACCTGTTTGCAGTAATTTCTAATGGCAAAAGACAATACATTTTTAAGTTTCAGAAAAGTGAAGAACAGTTAAAGAAGAATATGGTTTATAATTATTGGAAAATTATTGAAATTATATAAAAATTATTGAAATTATTTTCAAATAGAAAATAAATCCCTCTGAGATCTAAAATGTACAACAATGGGCAGTTATATGGCCTTTTTATTAAAAAAAACCAAAAACAACAAAACCACAAAACAAGTACAAGCTAAAAACTGAGACGACACATTTTGGGCTCTCATGAACAGCTTTATTCTCCCTAACCACAGTGCAACTAAGCCTAAACTAAGTTCTCTAATTTTCATGTCCCAATATTTTTAATAACTAGGTTCAAAAAACTGTTGTAAGATTCTGAACGTTCCTATAGTTGATACAGCATTTTGTAAGTATCCATATGAATTATTTGCTTATATATCTTTACTTAATTCTAAATTGCATAAATACATATTTTTATAATTTCTATGTGTAACCATCTATATATCTGTTCAAGTAGAAACTTTAATGATCCACTGCCCTGTCTTTTATTTTTTCTTTATTTACTTACGATGGCCTTTTCTCTATTTTCATACTTTTGCACTGTATCATAAAAATAAAAAGGAGCTAAATGACACAAGAAACATTTAAACTATATGTAAGGTCCATGTTAAACTGCCAAAGCAAAGAAACTGAGTGTCAGGTGAAATATCCATATTTCATTTACTTTTCCTACTCTTTGATTTTGCTGAGACTGCTACACGATTGAGTTCACTCCCTTATCAGCATATACTGCAATTAAAGGGTTAAGAATGTACAAATGGCCAGAACTATGATTTTCTATAATTTCAGAATTTAAGCCAGATCTAAAAGAATCCTGAATTTTTATGATGTGCACACCCACATGTCTGTACATGTATCTAAAGTCACAAAGAAATAATGCTTCTTAACAAAAAAAGAGGATAATTTATCTGTAATGTTTAATTTCTACCACTGCAATAAAAAAATAGTCTATTTAACTCCTCTGGTTATCATAGCATACAGACAATACCTGTTCATTCAAGACTACTAATGCTTATGAGATGAATAGCAGCACACTCAACATATGGTATTTTGCAAGGTCAGTGCAATTCTCTAACTGAAAAGGTTTCTGTAAGAGCTAACACAGAAGCAAACAAAAGGAAGAATGTCAATGTCTAAAAACATGTACGTTTTACTAAAATTTTCAAAGAAACTTGACCAAAAAAAAATCATTATTTTAAACACAGCAAAAATGTTCCTATTATAATTACTTGCAGAGAGAAGTAATATATTCTACCTTAAATAAAAGCATGAGATGTTCAGATTCTAAATTATAAAAGGTAGATCAACAGACAGATTTCAGACAACATATCTTTTTGTGCCCGAGCAACTCTCAGAAACCTTCTTCAGACATTCCTGCATCTCCAAAGATACTGCTGGTTTACACATGTCCCAAAACCACACAAAAAATATCAAGAGCAGATATAAGCAATGATTTTCCTCAACAATAACTATATTCAAAGCAGAAGAAATTACAGAAAATTTCTCCTCCTTCTTATTAGTGTCTGGACAGACTGAAGCAAATGCAAGGTGTAAAAGGGGGGAAAACCTTCAAATTCCAGACAACTAAAAATTAGGGGGAGCATTTTGTATTTCTTTTCTTCCTATTAAGTCTTGCTATTATTCTTTTGCCTATAAAATGTGCCTTCTGGATGCCAAAGCTTCCCCATAGATACACTGTCATCTTTGAGCAGTGTTAAAAGCTGTGCATTCTAATCTAAGTGGACATGAGATGCTATATATTGTACATGTGAGTAGCACAGCATATTGTGTTTGCTTCAGTGAGAATATTTACACTATAAATACACATCCATTGTTTGAAAAAGCAGACAGAGGTCTGAAATGTAAGGATGTGGTTAAAAATACAAATATTCTCATGTAAAACCTTTCCACAACCTTGGAACTATGCTTTTGAAGGAATCTGTCTTTACGGAGGTATTCTTTTCCATTCAAAAAGGGATTCAATATTGAATAAATTATTTTGAAAAGCACCAAAAGTAATAATTGTATTTGGTTTTAGTAGTCTACAAAATTAAATACAGTAAGCTCTTCAAGACCCAATTTCAAATCCTCCAAATAAATAAATTTATTCAGAAGAAACACCTAAGCAGTGAAGGTCACAGTTTAGTAAAGGAATTGAATACTGAAATAATTTTCACTGAAACACCTATTTCATAGTTTTGACAAATAGGGATAGGTTTAGGTCTAAAATTCTTCACTAAATCAGGGCCTACTCTGTGACTAAACAATAGTGGCACAATGCGAGTGTTCACCATTCTTCAACAGATGTATTGCCACAGCTTCTAATATTTACCCAGCCAACAGGAGACAGCAGCTGCAGAAGTTTTCACAGCACACGCTGTCCCCTTGCACAAACTGCACTCCAGGCTGAGGGTGATTTCCACTGCACACAAGAACACATTTCATATTTTAGGGGAAAAAAAAAGTACAGATGGAAAAGACAATCTATAGCCACACATCTCCCTCATTACAGAAAAACAAGAGGCAGATGAAAAAAACCCAAATAATTTACTGACATGTTTCCAGAATACAGAGTCATGAGAGTTTTACAGAAGAATCCAAAATCTCACATTATGAGAGTTTAACATGCCTGCTGGAAGATTTGCGAATCTTCTGTATTAGTGTATACAAATGTTCATATAAAATTCTGGCACAGATGCTACAAATCTGTGTGCATGTGTGTGTGTCTGTATTACGATGTCACTGTGGTGGAAAAATATGGCTTAGTTATGACAATGGCTGAGGAGCAGCAGAGAATATGAGACAACCAGATAACCTTACTACAGAGGTTTGTGTCATTCATTTCTAATTGCAGCAAAATGGGGGGCAAAATACTAGAACTGCCTACCCTCTAATTCTAATGCAATGGCTCTGAAAACTAGATAAGGTACTGCAACAAGAAAACCTCCGTGCTTCTAGAAGGTTGAATAATAACCCTTAAAGGTATCCCATTAAAAGCCAACAAAAAGATTCTTTACCTCTTTCTCTTTTCTCCTCTATCCTCTTAAAATGAATGCTGCAAATTATTAGCCAACGCTGGCAATTGGAGAACGAAGCAGCTTGCATGTGGGTATATTTTCACAGCGATTCTAATCTGAGAAATTTACTTGCTCTTCCCCTTCTATCTGATAAACTATACATTCAAGCGTTCTCATTAGTGTTCGGATCACCAAAGAGAGCTAGAGATGAATCAGTCCATCCACCCCTCCTCTCCCTGCTCTGTCGAGATTATTTCATTGAAATGTTCATTTTCATCCCTGCTGGCAACATTAGAATGGAAGTATTTAACCTGTTTCCATTACTTATACAAATTACCATTATGGGGTAGGACAGATGTTAGAATCATGCCACATAACTGACTTCCATACATTCTTTACGGGGAGGATAAGAAGAAGGAAAGCTGTTAGATCATATTATCCAGTCTCAATAATGTTCTCTCTCCTCCCAGATTCATTAACTTCCAACATCAACGTTTCCCTTTCTTTCTGTGTGAAAATGCTCCGTCTCCTTGAGCTCATTTAATTTGGAGCAGGAAATCTTTGTCAGAAATAATTTTTTGATCAGGTGCTCTAACTAAGGGGCGAAGGGGGGCTGGGGAAAGAATAAAGAAAAGGGGGGAAAAAACCCAACACCTTGTCGAAAATGTTATTTCTCTAACATGGATGATGAAAGAGAAGTCAGTTAAGATGCTGGTACTCAAAGATGGCTGTCACTTCAGATAGGGGATGGCACGACTCACCTAGACAGGTGACGCTTTGGTGGAGAAAAGGCTTGCTGCATTATTGAGAGCACCAAAGATCAGGATGACAAAGACTGTAGGCCCAGGGTGCCTGGGGCTCCTAGAGAAGTGACTTCAGCAGGCACATGGATTTCAGCCTCCATTTGCATCACTAACTAATAGTGAAGTACGAAGCAAAAGTTCCGTGATTAAAGGCAAGCACGCAGTTACAGATGGCAAACACCCCAGACACCATCAGCACTAACTTTCTATTCATTTCCAAAGAACATGGGAAAATCTCAAGGTGTTTAAGTAAAGAAAAAAAAAAAAAAAAAAAGGATTTTATTACAAATTACTTATTCAAAAGGCTTTCCTGTTCAACTCCCTATTTTCCCGCTGAATTATCTTCCTGCCCGCCCCTTTAATACTTGCTTAAGGCTTTGTGATTTTGCCATCCCAGAATATATCCTTGCACTCTGACG
>VYXF01010291.1:17973-42973 GCA_013397295.1 Polioptila caerulea | reverse complement strand
GTTCGGTTGGTTGGGTTTTTCACAATAAGACAGACTTCCACCTAGTTCTAGGGAAAAAAAGATACTCGTTTGTTTGTGCAAACTCCAGTTCGAGCAGGAGAGCCTTGAAGAGGCCTTTCATGCAGAGTGCTGCCTACAGGATTTCCCAACTTCACAAGGGTAAAGGAAAGATAAGGCAGTTGGTTTCAATTCCAAACTTTATGAGGAAAAGGTGAGGATATGCCACTTGGACTACATGTTTGTGGTTTCTCCTGCCGTTTCCTCTCTTACTGAATATATATCATAGCCATTGTGGTTTACCCTCAATGTAACCCCTTCTGTGATGAAAGAAACATCAATCACTCACTATGGTGGGTTTTAGCAATGTAGGTTCATGACACCATAAAATTTGGGAAGTATGGGGACACTGGGCTCTGATAAAATGCCAATGTCACTTGCTTAAATTAAGAAACACATTCAGATCTGGTTTATACTCAAATTATGAAAGCCGTTTGTTAAAAAGGTTATTTTTCAAACCAAAATTATTCCTGGTACTACCACATCACATGATCAACCAGAAGATAGCTCCATTGCAGCTAATCCAGGAAACATACTTGCTTCATACTTCATACATTCAAAATAATTCCTTTTAAAAAACAACAAAACAAACAAATAAAAATCCACAACTGGAAAATAAGAGACTCTACAAGGGACAATTTAACTTACATTATACCAAGAAGACCGTTGATTTACAATGAAAAAATAATTAAAACAATTAAAATAGAATGCATTCAGCATTTTACATTACTCAAAATTATTAGGCTAATGACTAAAATCCAGAGATTGAAAAAGTTAAAATTTTAGTATTTTTGCCTATCAAGAAATAAAAGTACCTTCTTGGTACATGCTATGACAATTTAAGGTGAGTAGAAGAAAAAAGCCAAAAGCCAACTGCCCAGAACCCTAATCTTTAACAATTCTTTGAAATACGACCTCCTACGTCATTTAATTTTTGAAAACCCTGAGGTCATGTAACACACTTTCTCTGTCATTTGTAAGTACATTAACTCAGTGGCCATATGACAGTGAAATTATGATAATGGGCTGCTAAAATGGGTCACGCAGACACTGCGTTTCATGTTAGCTTCAAACAACAGTGAGAATATAGTCCAAATCAAATATGACAGTACAAAAGCACATGGTTTACTTTTCTCAACGCTTTGCCAGTAACTAGGAAGAAGGATACAACCACTAAATATAGATGCATTAGTAGAGTTTCCCACCTAGGAACTGTCCTTCTCTCCCCACCCATGATGCACTAAAAGAAAACTGCCACAACAAGAAACCAAACTTTTAAATAAAGGACTGTATTTTTCCTTGTATGGTTTTCCTTTGCAACATACAAAGGTTATCCTTGACAAAGCCAACATTCTTCGAATGTAAACAGTATCTTAAAAGAAGACAGAGAACAATGCAAATCTTCACACAAAATAAGTAACTTTTTTTCTTTTTAAAAGTATACAATCATTAGTATGAATTCTTCTGTCTGTACACCGAACTGAATGGATACTGCTGCCTGAAGCCTATGCTCATCAACATGGACCTTTGAGGACCCCAAAATTAAAACCTATCTAACTTGATATATATCTAAAGAAGCCAAAATACTAGTAGTAGTAATAATAATAATAATAATACGAATTACAAAATTTTACTGAGGTGCATGCTTCAGGGACAGTTCATCTATGTTCCTGCTTGTATCAAGCTACAGGATCAGGAATTTTTCGCAAAATTCAAACAAGCACAGCACATCAGGGTTTACTTGTCCTTTCCTCTTTCATACAGAGGCTTGCATTTGGGAGGAAAAGAACTGTAGTGTTGAGACTCTTGAAGATGACCTCCTGAAAATTCAGGACACCCGCACAGGATCAAAATTTTTGCACCAGTTAAAATCATACAACTGCATTTAACCCATTGATTTTTTACGATATTAATGCTTATTAACTACCTGCAATAAAGGCACAATTTTCTATAAAAAGCTCTTTTCTCTTTCTTTGTCTTTTCTGCACAATTTGAAAACTGTCAGTCTAATAGTTCCTAAGAGAACTAGGCAGTAAGGTTGACGAACACAAAAGCACAGAAACACCATCACATGCAAAAGTTAACTGAATAGCACAGATAATTGCTTAGATAATTATTTTGATAGAAGCCCTGCTGAAAGCTCCTATATTCTATCATACATGTGAAGTGTACATGACCACCTCCAACATGTGAGCCCTGTGCTGGATGATAACTGAAGTAGCAACTTTTTGTTTCTCCTTTTAGTTTATTACAATGAATAACATGGGCTAAAAGGAGAATGGGCAACCTAGATTGCCAGGCTCATATTTATTTTTAAGCAAATCGTGTCTGTCAGACAGGGGGAGAAATCAAGTTACATAATTTATGTAAGGGGTGTCCATTATGTACATAGTAATGTAGCAGTCTGCGAGAAGACAAGCAAGTAGCAGTGAGAGAAGTTGCTCTTGAGGAAGATTACATTGCCCAGCTCCAGCCCGTGAGCTTCCTGAGCCTTATGCAGCCTGACTGACAATGAGATTTAATGTAGCCTAACTATAGTAGCCTTGAGCAGAGATGCAATTATAACGGGAAGGCATAGAGAGTTTTAGTGTATTAGACTGTATCAGACTGTTGTGAGCATCAGTGGCGTAATCAGCAAATGCTTGCTCTTCCAAGCTCTTCCCCCCATCACCTGAAAATTCAGAACATAAGAACCTTCCAGTATTAAGAACTTGAGTAAAGGTCATTTTGTTTTCCTCAATACCATAAAAAATGGCATAGCTAGATTTGACATGCATATGCAAATCAGCACACAGGAAAAAAAAAACCCACCTGATTTCCCTTCACACTAGATTACTGTATCTGAATAAAATGATAGATATAAACACCTTGACAAAGAAAAAAACTCGCACCAGCTCTTTGGTTTAATTGGCAGGATAGTCTTAGCAGATGTAGCAGCGCTGGATAAGGTTATTGTCTCAAGGCAGATCATAACAAAAATGTACAATTCTCCACTGGTCAGAAAAACAATAATTCAACTTAAGTCGTATTTTAACACACTTCTAAACAAGACAGGGAGGTATTTTACAATACCTGAGAATATTACATCAATTACAGATAACTGGTTAATAATATCAGTATATGTAATACTAAACAAATAGAAATACTTCTATAGGTGGAAAAAATCACCAGAGCTTTTCAATTTGTAGACGCTTGCAATGTCATGAAATGCAATATGTCACTTAGTGCTTTGACACTCATTCTTGGCCTTAATTAGCACTTTTGTTTCAAAGAGCTCTGAATATATGAACCGAATGACTATATAACTGCACCCACTCTCCCAAAAAAACCAAACCATTTTATTTCACTAAGATGATAACCAACCCAAATGTTAACTAAATGTGTGTTTATGCAGAGTTTAGAAGGAGAATTTTTGGCAAGAGTAAATAGAGACTGTTATTTTGACCGTACTTTTCATAAAACACATGTTCACACAGAACCACAAAAGGCATACATACAGACTAAATATATGCAAAGAAAAAAATCCAACTAAAGCAATCCCACCTATATACGACAAAAGAAGTTGCCAAATCATGTATTAACTTCTACAAACCATTCTAAAGTTCTTTTTTCACCCTTGTGATGGGTCTAGATAGATACTACGTGCACTAAAGTAGCACAGAAATATACCCTTATCTAGCACTAACATCTTTAATTTGTCATTTTCATGGCAGACATTTCCAGATAGTCTAGAGGTACAGAAATTTTATGTTGCCAGCACAAAAGCAACTGAAGTACCTGACCACTTAAGCCCTCATATTTTAAAATTCATGACAGATGCTAAGTAAATTTTACTAAAGACTATTATATAATCAATAATTTGTTCAAAACGTTTTTCTCATGGAAAGTTATGATGTTATTTCAAGCAACTGCTTATTACTATGTTATAAAGCATATTCCTCTGCAATATTCTGTTCAGGATCATGAAACCCTGGCAGCCTTATACATTTCCTCTTGATATACAGCAAGAAGTAACAGAGTTTGGGACAGTAATAAAAAGGATTCATCACTTTAAAATAGTTTAACATCCATTGTGTGCATTAAATGTTGGGAAAATGTTTGCAGGAGCTACTGCAAAAGAGCTGCAAATCTAATTCTTTTCCCCTGTCTGATTGATACAATCAGGAATTCATTTAAATGGTCCTTTAGTGAGCTGTCATCAAACTGCAGCCCATTTACAGAAGGTTAGCTAATTAATGAACTCTTGATTGAAGATTAATTTGGCAACGCTTTTTAATTTTCGCCTTAAAACCGTGACAAACAATGATGTATTTTAATTAGAGCTTCAACTATAGCTGGGTGCTTTATATACATCTCTGATATTGTAAACAGATCACATCTATTCATTGGTAAATAGATAATAATGTTTAATTATCTGGAAATTAACAAAAGACTAACAACATATCCTAATTTTACACATGCACAAAAAACGTATGTCCATAAAATGAAACGTCTTATTGAATAATGTAGACTCCACCAATGTACTTCCAAAATTCCTCTGTAACACATTGCTTTAATAAAAACTACTTGGTGCTAATTAAAAAAGAAAGATACGAGCAGGTGTATTCTGTAGTCATACCTACAGATGCAGTAATCCAACTATCCAGTATAAACCTGCTTCTTCTACATAGAAATTATTCTGTCTTCATGTAAACTGTGGTATTTCTGCACAATGATCGGTGATTTATTTGTGAAATTGCTAGAATGGGGAAGCCATACAGAGGTCTCAAAGCTCTCGACCAAGGTAAATAAAATGTCATAATATATTTAGCAAATAATAACGAAAAAAATAGAGAGAAACATCATCAGAAGATGCCAGGAAACAAATAGGAATGCAGAGGAATAAAATTCCTAGCATTTCTTCTCCTAAATAAAGTCACTGTTCATAGTGCTGCAGCTTAAATAATGGCAGCAAATTCAACTGTATTTTCAGAAAAAAGTTCAATCACATTATTTTTCAATTTATCATTCTAATTTTCAGTCCTGTCTTCTATTTACAACTTTTTGTTTTCTTTTTCAAAAGACATAGCCTTTCATAGCTTTTATTTTATGTGCCATTACCCTCAACTCAGTTTTTCTAACCACAAAAAGGCAGCAATGAAACACCATTGTCAAGTGAAAGCAGCAGCAAGTTCCTGCATATTGTCTGTGGTTTTGCTTGTGTGTTTGCTTTAAGGACAGGAAAACGGAATAGCATTTAAGATGCTCATAATAACCATGCTCACAAATAATGCAATCAATAGCTTGTGGCTTTTTCAGAAATCATTTTCAACTAACTTGTCTTCTAACACTGGAGACATAGAGTGCTTTCATCTGTTTGAGATCTGGCCTTTAATTGCTTCAGATTAACATTAAAATGCTATGATGTTTACCAAAAATGCCTTGGCCATAATTTCATGCATTTTATTTCATTTTAAACACTCTTATATATTAATGACAAAATATTTGTCAATAACAGCAAAGAGAAACATGGAAATTATTTCCATATAAGAAGGTTTCACTTCCTCATTGATTATACAGGCAGAGCCCAGTTATGCAGGTAAAAGATTCTGAATCAGATCCATCATCTTTGCCTGAACATAAGAAAGTCATAGCACATATATGTGCTTATCCAAGGAAGTATCTTTTTTTTTGGATAGGTGAATATGTGAACCTTTTTGTAGATGATGTTGGAGCCAGTCATGGGCTGCTGAAAGAAGTTGGAAGGTTTTCTTTAATTCCTTCTTAGTTTTTCATTGACTTTGTGGCAGGTGATGCTTCTCAGGGGTTTATGGACACTATAATCAAATAGCAGGGAGAACATGAATTCTTGAACATTTTTGTAGTGTAGCCATGTCTTTATAAGAAGACAAATCCGAATCCTGAAAAGACACTAAACAGACAAAGAGCACTCCTCACTAAATTCTCATTTACTGTGTTCCAGGTAAGTATTACTGCTGTTAGCATTATGGCCAGACATCATTATCCCCTCTGTATGACCTCTGATACTTCAGTTTAGTCACACTTTTGCTCATATAGGACACCTATGGAAAGCACATCAGTAACCAACCAAAACGTAGTACCACAAAAACACACTGTGATTTGTTTTCTCATGTGAATGGAAAAGTGCAGGAGAAACTGCAGGAGCAAGATGTCCCTGTACAGGCAAATGTTCCTAGAGCTACCAAAACCAACAAAGAAGAAAAATTACTGCTATGATAACAAACATCTATGCATAAGAGCAGTATACTTTGACAAATCTAAATGCATGAAGTAAAACAGATAAAGGCAAAATCTAATTCTAGATTCACTATAATGGGTCCAAACGCATGTATAAATAATGAAATGGGTGTAGGACACGAAAGAATTCAGCCCACTACTCATGTCTTTTTGATCCAGCAAATATTCCCCTAGCCAGGCTGAAGAAAAAAAAAAGATACCAGGTTAGAGGATAAGAGATCCAATAATGCAAAATCAGTGACATACAAACATTTGAGAAACAGCTTTCATCAGAGCTGTCTAGACCTAGATGCTTAAAATTGTCTGTGTGAAAGGAGAGAGGAGAAAGAGGAAAATCACCTCTTTGTTCCAAAGAAAATGTTAGATTTTTTTTACAATTATTTTAGTTTGAGTGGGTTGTGGAGACCATTAAAGGAAATGAGCAGAAAAAGTGTTTTCATCACTTGTTAGATCGTGCTTGAAAAGCTCAAATACTGTTTCATTTTAATAGTTCAGTCTTGGCATCTATGTACTCCTTGGTGCAGAATACCGGCATGGCAATGTAGGGAAAAGGATTTGTGAAGTTACAGGTGAAGGAGAGGGGCCTGACAGGTGTGATCAGACAATGTTTTCTGGCCCACCTGCAGGGGCACAGCAAGTTCTCATCCAGCCTGCACTGGAATGTGTTTCACTAACACGAGTGTTGCCCCAGCGCATCCTCCGAGGGGCCCCAGCCCTTCCGCGATGGCGAGTGACTTACTCGGTACTGTTTGATACACTTGCTTAGCACGTACATCAGCTATAGCAATCTAAAAACAAACAAACAAAAAGGCAAAGGCTGCAATATAAAATATATTTGTTCCTTTTATTTGGAGAAGTGTGGAGGTGTTCAGATTACAACTTTTGTTGCGGTTACACTGTGTGCCTCATAAAACTCTGAGGACCTGCTTCTACCACGGGATGCACACCCTCTGCAAAATACTGCCTGCCCTTATTGGCAACAAGGGTAAATCATAGGAGGTACTGAGCAAATCACAGAACAAGGCCCTTATTCACTATGTCATCCTGCTGTTAAATCTTCGCTAAAATGTGAGGGGAGACCTCGAGGCTTTGCCTTTTGCTGTTTGGTCTTTTCATAAAAATTACCAAATGTGTGGATGGCAAAACACAAATCCATGAGGGCTTGTTTTTTCTGATCCACACATGAATTTATTTAAACAGGGAACCCTGTAAATATGCTAAAATACTAAAACAAGAGGTCATGAAACCACAGAGGATATGCATTTTATATCAGTATTGATACAAATATTCTTACTTTGTTGGGAAACAGTAAACAAGCAAATTACCTGCAAAAACTATTTTAATCCCACTTCTGCTTACAAAAAATACCATATATATACGGCACTAATTTGCAGCTGTAATGGAAAATAAAATCTGAATTTCATGACTTGGTTTTACCTATCTGAAGAAAAATACAACATTATGCTAGTGGCTATTCTATTACTTAAGAAAGAACAAACAATACCGGATCTATTCTGAAAGATTTGCGGCACACATTTAGGCACCTTTAAAGTAGAAAACCTTGGATAGCTAATAAAATGCACTTCCTGACTCTTTGGGTGGGACTGCACTTACAACCAAAAGACATCCAGATGTTTCATACAGTCTTAAGCAGCCACCAGAATCTGGTTGGATTGACATATCCAAGCTCCTTACACCATAATACCTGTTCGTTCATAGGAAAACACCACCGAGTTCTGGAATAAGCTTCCTCTGTGTATCAGAGAGCTGACTGCCACTCATGGACAGGATCTTCCTTTCCTGCAATCAATCTACAAATACAAATCTGAGATTTAAGGGTGCAGATTTAAAGCAAATTCATTACTTAAAATCTAGAAACAATTTTTAAATGCCCTGGGAATACTCACATACTTAAAGAAAGGCATATGCTTAACCCTTTGAGAAATTAAGTTACTGTCTTTCTGGCATGCATACATACATGTCAAGGACTCAAATCCACATCAGAGGAGGGTTCAGAGTTGCAAAAAAAAAAAAAAGACCTGAGCCTCACTAACTACATGAGAAGCCACACAAAACGAGGGCTGGATGCCCCAAACTAATAGAAATCATTACAGAAAGCTAGAACTTCCTAAGCTGGTTGAAACATGATACACAGCAAACTAAATATCTTGTTCCAATGATGTTTTTGGAGTATAAGCTTACACTTGAAAGAATTTCAGTATTGGAACTCAGTAAAAACAATGTCTCATGCAGAGAACGTTGTTTCAGAGTGTTAACTTTTCTTGCCTTTAAGAAAATAGTCACCTAATCTCAAACTTTAATTAAGTTTTAATAGTTAAAAAAACCCACAAAACTATGTTAATTTTGCCTTAAAAGACTTAAGAATAATAAAGGTATGAAGGTTTGAAGGTATTTTTTAGTTTTGGGGTGGGGTTTTTTGTTTGTTTGTTTGCTTGTTTTTTTAATTCAGAAAACACCATCTACTGGTATTTCTTTGCTGATTATTTGAAACAGCTGATACCAACATGGTGCCTTTTTGTTTACTTCTGCATTTATGTACCAGCATCAACAATACTGCTAAAAAGCTGGCAGTGCTAGAGTTCAATTTACTGCCAGAGCGTGGATCAGTGAAGAGATTTTCCTGCATGACTTACTAAACCAAAGTCTTTCTGAACTTGCATAGGGCAAAAAGTCCCACCAGTGCCCAAAAAACCCTAGATTCCTGCACCTAACAACTTGCTTAAAAGATATGTTGCCTCATATTGTTAATTTTCAAATACAGGTAAAGGGGAAGATGCAGCATTTTGCATAGTCTACCCCAGGATTAGACAGGAGAAAGTCAGCCTTGGGGCTGGCAAACTCCAGAGCACAGAGTTCTCTCCCTCTTGCCTACTTTTGCCCATTGCCTCCAAGAGCTACTTCTTTAATTGTTTATCTGCTTCCAAACAGCATGCATTTGTCTGCATTCCTGGGCTTAATAATTATAATTATAAATCAATGTGCATTAATAAAATAAGTTTATAAGAGCTTAGTTGGTTTGCTATTTATGACACTATAAAATACTCATATTATAGCAACAATCCCAAGAGGCTTCTATTATCTTTTCTCCCAATCATTTTATGATTATCATATCATAATCACTTCAGAAAGAAACAGGCAAAGTAGATTGCAAACATCTATTCAATTTCCCAGCATTGTAATTTGGAATTTTCTTTCCCCTGTCCCACTATGGATATTTAAAAATAATTTGAAAATAACTCCTCTGCCCAGGTTACAGAGCATGGGAAGAGACTTTGGTTCCACCATGCATGACAACACACACAATAAGGGCAGCCATGTAGCCAGCTTTGTATGACCTTAAGTATAAGGACAGCTCTTACTGAACAAGAAGAAAACCATGGGTATCCCCCAGATGTCTTGATGGTTGATGCTTTAACATAAGGATGATTAAGAAACCACACATCCTACCAAAATACTGCACTCTAAAACTTGGAATAAATTCCCCTTTTCCTAGCTGCAACATTTCTGAGCAGGGCTTTAGCACTCCATTATTGTGAATGTTTTTTGGCCCAAGGCAAAAAATATTGACAAAGTTCCACCTCCAAGACAGTTATTGTCTCTGTATACTTGATAGCAGCCTTCACAGGTTCACCTGCCAGTATTAAATCCTTGCTTTGGGTGAGAGAAGTAAAAATTTGCTAGCATTCCAAGCTATTTCATTGTAGCAGCAGCTACAGCAGCAAATCAAATTGTTCTTTCAATTAAACCAGTTCAGTGCCTTAGAGAGGAAAGATCTAGACCTGCCCTTCTCCAAAAAAACTGCAGTTTATGCCAAGTCTGAAGTTTTTACTACAAGTGAGAGGAAAAGGCTCAGATGTTCTTATTCCAGTGGTCAATAAGCCATGTCACAAAATAAAATGTGTTTGAAACCCTTTGTGTATAACTGACAGTGTTTTCTAGAAGCCGGTGACACTCCAGAAGGCCAGATGCTGAGGTCTCCAAGGGGGCCATCACCAGGTTTGAACCTTCCTTTTTTCTGCAGCATGCACCAGAAAATTTGCTAGAAACTGGCAATACACTGGAAAGCATTGGGGAGCAGGAGGAAACAATCTATCATGATAATGTCTCATATTTAAGTAGGCCAGAACAGCACTTTGTGAGGTACTAAAGCACCTCAATAGGAACTTAGAAAAATAAAATCCAGGGCCTTGTAGCAATAAGGAAAAGAAAGGAAAACTCATTTGTGAAAAACAAATATCACGATGACTGTCCTGAAGTTAAACACGATACAAATTCAGCTGGTTCTCACTGAACAGCAAAACACCTTACTTTTTTACTTCCCCTGCATAAAGACATCTATGCAAACACATAGCAACTGCCCCACATAAGCACAGCATTTGTTTGCACATGGGACATGGAGTGACAGCAATGATCTACCTTGCTCTGTTTTCCTTTTGAGCTGTTTCAGGGTTTTTTTTGACAGAGCTTTCACTCACTGGGAGGATGGAGGAAATAACTAAGATGACATCTGCTAACAGAATATATAACTGTCACTGTATCACAGAGGGGGCTTAAAGAACTATGTGGCCCAGTCCCTTTAAATGAGATGGCCATGGCTACACAAGGATGGAAACCAAATGACCCCTCATGGGTAATCTATCCAGGTTAGAGAGGGGGTCATGGCAGGGCCACCACAGAAAGGCATGCACTCTGCATGGGAAAGCAAAAGAATATCAGAAACAAGAATTTCACTGGCTTTAACTTCAGAGACAGCAAACTCTTTCCCTGATGTGTTTTAAAAGGAAACTTTAAAATATCACTACACCAAGTCAACATCTGAGTTTGAAACAGAATGTCAAATCCTCTACTCTTCGTATAAACACTTCATATTGCCATCATAGCAGGAGATGGGAGACAGCTCCAAATCAATTTACATTGACTCTACTATAAGCCACTTTTTTTGCAGCTGTGCAGATCTGTGGCCCTACATTCAGAATTTACAGATGCTTCAGCCTGCCCGGGATCAGAATTACTCTAGATGAGTTTATGATGTCCGAGCTTTTTCAGAAGCAAGCCCGTCCCTCAACTCTATTTAATGGAAGCTCAGAATACCCAGTAGCTTGCAGAATCTTAAGAGGAGACTCTTCCCCTTTTCTTGTCCCAGATTCGCTCAATGATAAAATCTCTCTACCAATATAATACATTCACTGGAAAATTTTCATATATTTCTGAAAATTTAAATGTTCCATTTCTCTCTTCTAATTACTCTTTTTACCATTTTCCTCTCCTTCACCATTTTCCCCTCTCCTTTACTTGTACATACAAACACACACAGAATCCCCCATGCCAAAGGCAGAGGAGTAAATCCAGCTTCTCTTCACTGATTATGGGCCCGGTTTTAATTTGTGCAATAGTCCTTTTGATAACAATGCCTAGTTAAAACATCCATTTAAAGTCTGTATCAGTCATTTAATGGTGGAAGAATCTAATAGGGTTCCATTGGAACTCCCCCATTAACTTTTAACAGAATTCTTTCTTATAGTCAGTGTTGTAAAACAGGGATATTTCACAAATTTAAGACAAGCCTCATTCTCCATGGGGTGATAGTTAGGTCACTGCTTCCCAATCTTTTTTGGGTAACTACATCAGTTCACTATTTCAGTCACAACAATCAGTCTCTTCACAACTTATTAATTGCAGCTTGTACTTGCTCATTTTCACTAACTCCAAATCACAAAAGGGCCCTGAGAGTCCCAGTTGCATGGCTGGTCATAATGCATATAACAAAAGGCCAGTTTCTAAAAAAAACCCCCAAACCTCCATATTACCAACCACTAACAACAAAGGACCAGGCCCACCATGGTAGCTATTGATCTGTCTAACTTTTATTCAGGGATCTAAACTCTCAGCCATGGAGATGAGCTTCTGTGTAATGAGACATCTTGGCAGATCTGTCTAAAAACTACATGTTACCTCTAATGGTACACATAGCAGCTACTAGAAGGAAGAACTGTTATATAGGCACTGTCTCCTTCCACACTGAGGTTTATAGGGAAAAAACAGCAAGCAGTAGAACTGAGACCACGTTTCTGTATTCATCAGCCACTCTATGCTGTTAGAAGATACTCATCTTGCCAATTGCATTATGCGCTTTTGTAAGTAAATTTCAAAATCTTTAATGCAGAAAGGCAACTGCTGTTAATTTTATAAGTGCAAAAGCTAAGGCACAGAAAGAGAGTTCGGTTCTTTTAATTCCCAGCCTTCAAGAGCAATGTTGAAGGCACTGGGAATTGGCACTGTTCCTTCAGGACTAGCTTAAAATAAGAGAATATTCTGGTTCTTGGCCAGACTCTGAGTGCTGGAAGCACGGTTTAACTCTCTAGCATGACAGTCTCCTCCAGCTACAGAAGCATGAGGTACAGGTGCATGTATGAGAAGGGATTTTCATGGGAGATTCCAGCCCAAACAAGTGAATCACTGCAGTGGAACAGGTCAGGACCCACAACTCCCACCGTCAGCTTCAAATCCTTCTACCCACAGAAAGCAGGGGGAAATATTGTCAAGATTATCCTCCTGTCACACTTTTAGAATTAAGAATTTCATTAATCACCAAGGAGTTCAAAGATCCTGTAAATCTGATTCTGTTCGCACTTCCACCAGTTTGACACTGATGCAGCTGTGAATCCATTGGCTGAAAATGAGGCACCCCAAATTGCATATGCATAGCTACAAGGCATCAAGTTCATAAATGTTATGATTTTCTCAGGCAAACAGCAGTTTCAGCAAACTTGAGCAGGAGGCCTGAAATCGACTTGGCTTGTGGCAGCAGAGCCTCTTCAGAAGAAAATAAGAATTATGGAATTTTTTTTCTCCATTACACCCTGCACAAGCATAAAAAAAAGAAAAAAAAATCAAAATGCAATCAAATGTCCCCTAAGATACATGTGGTTATATACAAACACCTTTCTCAAGGAGTAGAATCATTACACTTTTGGCCTTGTGCTTCATGATACACTGAACTAAGCAGACATTTTACTACCACCCTACACTATTTTACTCACAAGTTTGTTTATACATAAATAAATACACACACACTCTCTCTCACAAGCTTTTCTCAGGCTAGATAATATGCTCCAGATCACAGACAAAAAATAGAAAAAAAGATGAAGAAAAGTGCTCTCTTCTTGCATCACTTTTATTATTATTTTAAAAAAGGGGTTCTTAGAGAATTACTTGTTTGCTTTATCCACTTGTTCATCATTTGCAAGACTCATTAAGAAACTGAAGTTACTCCTAGGAAAGGCTAGTTAAATGAGAAAAATGGAAGACCAAGTTACAGGCTTTTAAAAATAGTAAAAAGGGTCTCATGTAAATAGATTATAAAAAAATTATTAATTTTTATGCATATGAAATCACATAAGCTTCACCTACGCTTTTGGAGAACTTTTTTCAGCTGTTTTGAGAAGAGCATAACCACTGGAAAACAAAAGCAAAGCATCTAAATGAAAGTTTGGGTTGTTTTCTTACATAGGAAATCAGTGACAAGAATATATGACAGGAAAAGCTTAAACCTAAACTTAGACATTGAGTCTGAGGTTACATCAGGATTACACTTTGAATGTTCTCCCATCCATTTTCTGCCACATGGCTACACTTGTACCCACCTTTCTCTTTTGTAGCTTACCACCCTTTACTACGTCCTTGAAACTGTACATTGTGATTGTACATCTCAGCATCTCACTAAAAAAGTTAGGTGGCAGAAAGAGAAGCAGTGTAGCAGATCCCCAGGGCTACTGAGCTTAGAGAGAAAAGTTGGTTTAGAGAAAATTCGAGTAATCTTGTTTTCAAAAGAAAAGAATTCTTAGATTTCAGGAACAGATTTCCGTGTAGGCCTTCAAGAAGACTTCAGCATGTTGGAGAGATGGGCAGAGAAGAACAGTCTGAAATTCAACAAGGCAAATAGAGGGCCCTGCACTTGGGGAGGAATGACCACACACACCACCCCAGACTGGGGACTGACCTGCTGAGGGGCAAGTCTACAAGAGAAGGACCTGGGGGCCCTGGTGGACAACAAGATGTCCATGAGCCAGAAGTGCCCAATAAGACCAATGGTGTCCTGGGGTGCATTAGGAAGAGCTTTGCCAGCAGTTCAAGGGAGGTGATCCTATCATTCTACTCAGCCCCAGTGAGGCCACAGTTGGAGTGCTGTGTCCAGTTCTGAGCTCCTCAGTGCAAGAGAGACGTGGAGCTCCTGGAGCAGCTCCAGCAGAGGGCAACAAAGTTGGTCAAGGGACTGGATCATTTCTCTTTACAAGGAAAGCTTCTGAGGGACCTGGGCCTGTTCAGCCTCAAGAAGAGATGACTGAGAGGGGACCTTATAGTAGATATATATATATATATAGTCTATAAGAATCTGAGGGGAGGATGTCTGGAGGTTTAACTCCACTGGGCTCTTCTCGGTGGTGCCAAGCAGGCAGACTCTGATGCACAGAAAGTTCCTCCTGAATATGAGGAAGAACTTCTTTACTGTGCAGGTCACTGTGCACTGGAACAGGTTGCCCAGAAATGTTGTGGAGTCTTCCCCTACCAGAGATACTCAAGAACCATCTGGACACAATCCTGTGCCATGTGCGCTGCTTGAGCCGTGAGGTTGGACCAAATGACCTACTATGCTCTCTTCCAACCTGACTCATCCTGTGAGTCTGTAATTTATCCTCAGTGATGTAGCTTGCTAGGCAAAGATGAAGGCTGATAGGATGAACAGCTGGTGCAAGAGATATCTAAACTAAAGCTTGTATGGCAGGCTAGGAGACCATTGTCTTTAACTACAGAATGGCACCTTTCTAAAGAAAACACGTAACTTCAAAATATTTCACTGTACACCTGTATAGCAGCCACACCGGTGCTCAGGCACAAAGCATTTCCAAGGAACTGCATTTAGTTTCTGAAAAGAGGGCTAGCTAAACTTCTGCTCATTTCTAAGAACAAGCCCAGCTGCACCTGGTGTAGACTGTCAGTGAAAGCAGATTCACACTATGAAGCCGAGACTGTACAGATGTTGAAGGACACATTTAGTGCAGGTAGCTGGATGTGCAGCTGCAGTGCAAGCTGCCGCAGGTTGAGCTCTGGGTGATGGAAGTCCCTGACAAGAGGATGTCAAATGCTGAGCCTTAGCATAACCAAGGGCACAGGGACCTGTGGCCCAGCCAGGTGAGTGGAACACTCAGAGACACAGCAGGGGCTGAGCACCCCAGACTTTGCACACTTACACTGTAAGGGTATAAAAGCCTTGGGTTTTATTTGTCCAGGGCCCCTCCTCAGAGGCACCCAGCTCAAGCTGTTATTTTGTTGTTTAGTTATTGCACCGTGATTGAATTATTTGAAGGATTTGGACATCTGAGATTTTGCTATGGGAAATCCAGGCTCGAGTCAGTAGAGAAATCTGTCTGACTCTGTGAGTGTGGAGCGTGTAGCTGCGAAGGGGCTTCAGTCCCAGCTGAGGTGATGATGGCAAATGCTCAAATGGTTCCTGGATGGTCAGACTAGGAATTTTACAGAATAAAGAAGCAGCTGAAGAATGCTGATGTGTTCTCACTGATCCTGGAAGAGGTAATCCCCACAGCTGTGGGAGTGGCAGCCTTCAGCAGAAGGGCAGCAGCAGAACAGTGGTGGTGGTCACAAATTTTCACAGTTATGTTTGCTGTATTTCTGGGCTCTGCAAAAGTATCACAGCACTGACATTGCTATAAACTCACAGGTCTTTGGCAAAATGCTTATAAAATACAAAAGCATAAAAGATGGATATGGGCAGGGTGGCACTGTGCTGAGGAAGAGGATTATGGAGACCGTACATTTTGCTGAATTTCTCTGAAACTGCTACTCATAGTATTCTCCAGTCTAGAACTCCTCTCTAAGAGGAATCAAAAGGCTATATAAAACTCTTTTATAAAGTGAGAAGCATTGCAGGGATGCTCCTGCTTCAGTCCTTTTTCTACATACTGTTTTCTTTCTGTGTGTTCTTTCCATATAGAAAATACAGTACAAAAGCACAAACCTTGAAAGCTGTATCTATCTAAGCAAAAGTTTACTCAGAAGTGCAGCATCTGAAGGAGTGCTGTCCACATGTAAACAGAACAGTTAATCTGAGGCATCTGGGCCATTCACACGAGGAAGAGAACTGTACTTCATCAGGATCTACTAGAATCTGAGAACCTCTTCAAAGCAGATGCTGCTGATTACTTAAGGAAAAAAAGGAAAAAAGACTAATGTTAAAAACTTAGCTGTGTCCCAGGTACATAGTAGATTAGATTATATGTTTATTTGATCATCCAACTAAGTTTTTATTCCTGATGCCTAATGGAACAAATTAAAAGTTCAAATTAAGAAATACTCTTTAAGTATAATGTCACTTTAAAAAATACAATATAAAACATATGCTACATACTGCCTGTAAAAGAATACCTGCAAGTGCTACCCTTTACAAGACAGTATGGGACAAACAGCTCATCACGGGCTCTCAGTGGAAATATAAGTTAGCTGGAACTTGCCTAGTCTTGAGGGATATGTGTGATTTTGTAAAGGACAGAGCCCTGAAGAATGCATCATGGATTGTGGACTTACTCTTAGCCCTACAGACAAGACTTCACCTTTATGATGTCTCTCCTTACTTTTTGCTCCCTCACCATGACTGTCTCCTTTCGGGATGGAGTCTGTGCTTAGTGTTTCTAAACAGCCTCTAACTGAGCAGGCTCTGATCTTGACTCAGAGTCTTCAGACAATAAAACGCTTGTTTCTCTAACCAAAAGTCACAAAAGCAATTTTACAGATATATACAAATATAATTTATATACAAATCCAAAGACGGTTTAGAAATATGGAATTCAAATGCTCATGTAATATCCTATCTTTAATTCAAATAAACCAGGCAAAACCATCTGAGTGTATCTGATTCTTCATTTGTCTTGGATACAAAGCCACTCCCACTACATTACTCAATCACATTCACAACACTTGAGCGTTAACTTTATTCTAAGAATCCATTTCAGTACAAATAAATGCAGTAGATACCAGCAGGACTGCCAGATATATGTGAACATAGGGCTAGAGGCTAATTTTAGAAATTTGTCTGAGGTTTTTTTTGGTTTGGTTTTTTTGTTGTTGTTGTTGTGGGATTTTTTTGTTTGGTTTTTTTTTTAATCTTTCCAAGAATGCATCAGTAAAGCAAACCCACCAGCTCTGGAGAGAATTAAAATTCAGAAGAACAGAGGCATGACTCTACAGGTTGATAAAAAAATTCTTCATGTTACACAAAATATAACCACTCCATAAATACAGTGGCCAAGGAGTCAAAAAAAAAAAGAAAAATACACAGCTTACTGGATATGCCTCAACTACAAAACCACCTGGGCTAACTACATCACTGACACAGTCTAAGTGCTCAGTAATCAGACGACAAAGTGTTAACAGTCAGTGAGTTGCCATGTAATTACTGTTGCCTCCAATGGAGCTTCCCAGTACTGTGTGTGCTGCACTGTTCCTGTTATTATGTGGTAACTATCAAATTACCACGTGTCATCACTGTAACATTAGGTTGATCCACTATGGAAATTCATTCTGTTCAATAGCACTCTAAATTCTTCAATTTGTCCCTCTGGTGATGTGGACAGGTGGATTACATACTGAGCTGTACAAAAGGTTAAAGGAGTAGGTGAGGCACTTCATGGATTAAACATGATCAAACAGCCTGATTCTGCCACTTTTTTCCACTTTGAGTTTCACTACTCTCCTGCAGATGGGATAATACTTGACAGGGTACTACTATCTGTCCCAAAGTGATCATTTTCTCCTTAAATTTCCTGTAAAACCAACATCAACTTTCTTCTTCTACAGCTAAAGTAGTTACTATCTTAAAAAAATCGAGTACAAGAGAAAGTTTTGCTGGCTGTAAATGGAAGGGAGTCAAAAATGTCAGGAGATCCATTTAGGACTTACAGTGCTACTAATCTATTTTACTGAGAAGACACAGAAAATAATACTGTGGTGGGGAGAAAGAGTATTATGGGTTTTTTTACGGGACATATAGAAATAGATACATCACGATCAGCTTTGGTTCACACATTTGTTGCATCTATATTTCTGTGAAGAACAAAATTAAGTGCTAGAAGTGTTTTGAAATAACATTAGGAATACACACACAAGTCTTGGAAACAGCCCAAGTGAGGGAGCAAAACTTCAAGTGTATCTCTCAACCTGGGAACCTCCCACACTACAACAAACTCATTAGCAACTGCTAACAAGCCACCTGGTGTGAGCCACATGATAAGTGAAAATATGACGGCAAGGATGTTATGAAAATGGTTATCACCCATCAGTGCATTCACTACAAGGAGTATTTTGCACGTATATTCTACATTAACACTTGGAAGGTGCTCAGATGTTACGTGATTGGAAGCCCACGCAAGAGCCCGCACAGATGACACAGTAGTTTCAAGGGCACAGGATTGTTCACTATTAGCTTCACTGACATCTAAATAGGTGCACAGCCAAATTTATACACAAATGAAAGTCAAAGACGTTAAGGGGACAAAGACAATTGGGTAATTATGTAAATAAAATCTGAAATATTATAAAAGATTTATCAAAATGAGGACAGAGTCTTTTCTTACAATGATTAGTTAGCGCATAGCAGAATCCCTGAGCAGACAAGACAATTACTGTTTCGCACAGGTTAGCACAGGAAGATATACTGTCTCGGGAAAGTAAGATTTATCCACAACTGCCATGCGTCATCTTCACCAGGACTGGCCTCAGGTTTGCAAGTGTGTCTGAATTAACAGAGACATAAGACACACCTTTCTGAAGAAAGGCCTGAGGTCTCAGAAAAACCCACGGCAACAAATATTTTCTCTGCGGAACACTTCCGCCTCAACAGCTGCAGCTCATATTTTGAGTTTTTTGAAGCACCTAATCAATAGATAAAGGTAGTCCTCTGGCTACATTTGGTATAAAATGGCTTGAAGGCAGCTTTTCCCCAAAAATGGCTCACTTCCCTTCCCCTTTCCACTTCTGCACAGAGCATTTCTGACCATTTGCTACATCTCTGTCAATCTGCCAGCAGCTCTGTGGCTCAAGATTACAGCACTGGAGATGCATGCAATTTCCAAGTATCAGGAACTAACAGAAAGTCGGCAACTGTATAGTTTATTGAAATAGCATGCATTGTTGTCTTCTCAACAATTTACCTCCAATCTTCTTAAGTATTTTCTAGAATCTCTTGCAGAATCCAGCTCACTTTATATGTCAGTCATTTTGAAGTTGTTTAACAGGGAATGGCAGTCAGTGGAACCAAGAAGAACTTCAATCAAAATAACTTCTTGAAAGTGACTTTAACGGAAGACCAGAAGCAAGAAATGGAAACGCATTCTTGTTCTCATATTACAACCAGGTTGTTGTTTCACTGTCAAATACAATGCCTCCAAACTACAAGTGACATTAGTGTGTTTATAGTAACAAACATGGTGGAAGAGTGTACATGGAATTCAGGAGGTTTCATCACTATTGTCCTCTAGACCCATTCTAAGGGGACACAGTAAAACAGCAGAATCATAGAATCACGAATTCATAGAATGGTTTGGGTTGGAAGGGACCTTAAAAATGATCTAGTTCCCACCTCTCTGCCATGGGCTGGGACACCTTTTACAAGCCCAGGCTGCTCAGAGCTCCATCTGGAAAGAGCTTCCTAGCATTGTTTACACTAAGTATTGCACCATTAACTACCCCAGCAGTGAGACGTGCACCCATTCAACCAAACTGTAGCCTTTTACAACAGTTTATTTGCTCAAGATCTACCCTTGGTTCCAAATGTGATAATGAGATTGAGTTCCAAAAGTTCTATTTTAGTTACCTTGGAATCACATCTGCCCTGCTACAAACTGTTTCTCTACAAAGAACTTCTACATGAGCCCACAAATATCTCTTAGGCGCAATGACCAGTGTATGTGGCACCATGATCTTCCAAAATGTTGCCCTAGATAAAACCTTTGGGGTCACTGCTACATATGTTGCTCATGAGAAGTAATAAGCCATGCCATGGGAGAGAGACAACAAGGACTTTGTCTCTTTAATTTTACATGCATGATAATGTTTTTAACCACTAAGGTCGTACCTGCATGTGTTGACTGACAACTTTTCAGCTTGATTCAAAGCAAACAGCTGTTGGTTTGATTGCCTAGCAACTAAAAGTTGATGGATGACCCTTAAGATGGATAACTACCATAAATCACCTCATTCAGACTCTCAGGGAAAAAAAAAATTAAAAAACAATGGTTTTCATGACATTTGCTGCACTCCATAATGTGCCATGATAAATTTGGCTGCCTTATGGATGCACAGTTGTGGCTGTTGAAATTAGACACTTTTGTTTTCTGCATTCTGCACTTCTTGTAGCCCCCTCTATAAGGTGTGTTCATATTAATATACTCCACTGTCAGTAGAAAGCAGAATACCAGAAGCTACTGTCAGTCACCACAAGGCAGGGAGAATCTGTATTGAATCTCTGCATCACCAAACAGCTTTTAATCAGGAAACAGCAGTCTTATATCATAGCTATGGCACTGGGCTACATGCATTAATAATGGTTACAATATATTTAGTGTAATGACTTGACCCCGGTCAACATTATTGATGCTGTGATTAATATGAATTTGATAAACTGCTTCCTCTTTGAAGACATTTTGTATGTTTCTCAAGCAAGAGAAAAATACTTTTTATGTATGAGTAAATATAGCAGGCCTTCATAGAGGCATTCTGATCTCAGTTGCACAGGTGTAAAAATAGATTCCCCAGGATTTATACTAGTGCCCCTGAAATTGAAATCTTGGCTACAAGAAATAGAGGGAAAGGAAAAAAAAAAAAAAAAAAAAAAAAAAAAAAAAAAGGGGAAAAAAAAAAAGTGGAAAAAAGAAGATATCCTCATTTTCATCTCATTAATAAAAGAAAAAAAAATCCAAACCCACCAAATCAGGATTCTAAATGGAAGGCCATATTCTTCCCAGAGAGTGTTCAGACAGAAAGGGAAATTCCCTTTTATTGTTCTAGATAATAGGATTTCTCTGTTTGTTATGTACAGAATACATATGCATTCAAAAACAGATGTTCATAATTGCTTTCATTGTTCAAATTTTTTTAAAACTCTTGAGCTTGACTATTCATATGAAAACTCTTTTGCTGAATTTCGTTTATGACAGCAAAGTGATATCTAGTTTTTGTTTAAAGGAAAAAAAAAAACAAAAAGAAAACTCTGGTGCAAGTTTTAGTATAACCTTGGGGAAGTGTGGCCTTAAATGATAGCATATGACGATTTTTTCAATGACAAGTCTGGTAAATGCTACTACCTTCCTCTAAGCAGACACGCGTCAGCCCACATGAATAAACTGCTGTCCAGTGCAATTCTGCCACATGACACAGTCATTCCCAAACTGTGACACACGACCCACTGAAGTGGGGCAGGTCGTGAGGGACCCCAAGTTATGATCAGAGGCATGCAAATGAACTCCAAAAACTGTATCAGAGAGAAATGGAAGGTATCAGTGGAAATCAGAAAATCAGAAATTGGATGGAAGTGGAAGATAAGCAATTTCACCTGGGGAGCAGATGGCTACCTGAACAAAGTAATTAGGAAAATAATGCTAAGGGAAGAAAGTTTCAAGGTGGGACTGAGCTGTCAGAACATGTGGGGGAAGTATGCTTGACACATACTTGCACTGTGTCTAAACCTATGCTATCAGTTCCAGGAACTTTAACTGAAGTCAGTTAAGCATTTTCTGAATTCAAGTCAATTCATTTACAAAAAAAAAATCAAAAGTCATGTTTCAAAGGATGAAACATTCTAATAAATTCATCAAGCACACTAGCATACTGGTGGTACTAAATTAGAAATAGCACTTAGCTGAGCCATGCCTTCAGATTTTTAGCAGGGCTGCAACAATTTTTCCAAAATGTATATTCTGAAAATATGAGGTATGCGTCCACCTGCAAGATCTCAACCTACATTTCTTAATTTTAAATAAAAGTGGAATGTAAGCACAGTATGCAAACAGTTGTTGAGGTCTGCTGCATTTCTCAACAACCAAGAAAGTTGATGCTCCACCAATATATGCACAATTAAATGGATGCTCCACTTCTATAAGATGCCTCAAGCAGTGAGTATGTTGCTTAAATGCTCTTTGTCTCCCAGAAGAGATGGAGATGTCAAAGTGACAATGCCAGTTTTAATGCAATTTATTGGATCTTCTGAAATTTCAGATCACTGCATCCCATAATCAATACTTTGCATTCTTCAGCCACAGAATCCCTTCAACAGAGAGCATAACCAGTGCAATTTGCAAAAACAAGAGTCTCAAGTGCACCTAGATATGCTTAGCATGAAAGCACTTACATACAAATAACATTCAGACACAACCACTATTTATTGTTTCAGCTTTAAGTCTCGGATGCCTCTGTGAAGGACCCACTAAAGAGGACAAGACGGCATGCTGGCCCTTTAAAACTGAAATGCTTGTTTCCTTTCTGGAAGAAAAGTAAATCATGCTATAGTGAGTGGAGCTTTGAAAAAGCATCCATCCATTAAAGTTCATGGATCCTCGTTTCCAGATTGTCCCTCCCCTGGCTGTGTCTCAAGTTACAGCCTTGTACAATCCAAGTCTAAATAATATTCACTATGATAAATGACACCATAACTCCGATATCCACAATCAATCTTTGCTTTAAAGATACATCCATCTTCAATAATGTTGATGGGGATTCTGTAAAATGGGAAACGTGACTGTTTTCCCGACCTCCTAACAGTGGGGGAAGGAAGCTCTGAGTGATGGCTGTCAGCCCACATCTGGCTGCAAAAATAAATTAGCCTTATGTAGACAAATGAAAGGACCAGTCCTGACTAGAAAACAGCCACTCCTGAGCAATGGCTAATTTATAGGACTCCTTTCTGGAAAGTTCCTAGCTGAGGGTACAGTCTCCTTAGCTATCTCTTTAAATGATATCTGATGCTGTAAATAACTTCAGTGTGGTAGGAACTATGCAAAGTACAAAGAGTGATTTGGTGGGGGGAGGGGAGGAGACAATAACTTTCTCATATTCTTTGTACATGATCAAGATTTAAAATTCAGCCACTTAAAACACATTTGTGCACGCACACATGTAAACAAAAGTTTTGTTTCAGGAAATGTTATATTTTGAAAATACACTCTTCGTTTGGCAGAAGATTATTTTCTGCTTTAACTCCTTTGTCATCTCCTGGGCTGCAGGACTGAGGCAACTACATTACAGAAATTAAACTATTCAATGCAAGCGACACCTTGAGGTTTGTAGAATATTTTTTCCCCTGTTAAATGTTAAAATAAACTTTTCCTTCTCCTCCCCTTGTCCCCTCTAGCTGATAGAGTATCAGGAGGAGCGTGGTGAGTCCTACCAGCTCAGTTCATCTAAGCTGGTGCTATGCAGCTCAGATGTTGTGAAGTGGCACGCGGAGAAACTACCTGCTCTATTTATTTCAGCACATGGTTTCACAATAACCAGAAGGAAATTTTAAACAGGAAGGTGGAAGGAAGACTCTCTGATCGTCTCACCCACCGCTGCACACAAAACACAAATCCCTACCTGTGCACAGGACAGTAGCTACCCTTTTTTTCATGGCAGAAATGCTTTATTGCCTTATTCTTTATGTCTTTGACCTTGTCCTGCCGTAGAAAAACGTAGGACTTTAATTCTTATAACGCACAATATATGGGGATTTAAAAAAAAAAAAAAAAAAAAAAAAGATTTCTTTCCAGGAGGAATGGGTAAGTGGATGAGGGAGCAGCCTGCTGCATGTTATTCCCCGACTCAGGCTGGCTGGGATGGCACCTGGGCATCGCGGGTCTCGGGGAAAGGGGAGGTCCAGCGGCACTGGGGAGGTCTGGCGGCAGCAGTGGCGGCAGCGAGGGTTAATTCTGTGAAGGTTGAAGGACTTACAGTAATGCTGCGAAGACAGAAACATCACAGGCTTTCCTGGCAAGAGGCTCGCAGAGGGTAGGAGGGGACTGCGAAATGAACTCTCTCAGGCTTTGTCGTGTGCGTTTCCCAAGGCCCGGCCTGGCCCCTTTGATAAATGACACATGTCATTCTGTCAGGGGCTGACACTGCAGCTGGGAGGGCCGGTGATGTATGGCTCCGCTGAAAAGGAAATCAACTTTTTGGCACCAAGTAAGACTGTGCCCTGTGTAAGGATTTTGTTTCTCAAAAAGTGAAAGATAGACTTAGGATTTAAAAAAAAAAAAAAAAAAAAAAAAAAAGTTGAAAAACAGATTGAGCGACAGCTTACACTTAACATAAATTAACTCGGTAATGGTGAAATGTGCTAGCCTGTGATAAATAAAAGCTACATTAGTCAATTATTAATCACACTCCAACTTGTAGCCAAAACCCATGACTTAAATCTGAGGCCTGAGCTGCCTTACAAACAGATAAGACAGTGTTTGATAGATGTCTTGCATAGTGTAATCAGGAAGGAATCAAAGGCTTAGTGGTTTAACCAGGGGGGGTGTGGAAGGTTCTGGAAACTGAGACTGGGTAAAGTGGATAACTGGATTGAAAGCACCCTTTCACTGGGGATACAGTATATCTTTTGACTGCTTAAAGGGGGGGG